>SSNR01000280.1:286215-301105 GCA_006937965.1 Callopanchax toddi
CACATCTACTAGCGTTGTTGTTGTTGTCTAGTGTTGTTGTTTAATAGTTTTGCTGTTGTTGACTAGCGTTGTTGTTGTTGACTAGCGTTGTTGTTGTTGACTAGTGTTGTTGTTGTTGACTAGTGTTGTTGTTGTTGACTAGCGTTGTTGTTGTTGACTAGCGTTGTTGTTGTTGACTAGTGTTGTTGTTGTTGGCTAGTGTTGTTGTTGTTGGCTAGTGTTGTTGTTTAATAGTTTTGCTGTTGTTGACTAGCGTTGTTGTTGTTGACTAGCGTTGTTGTTGTTGACTAGTGTTGTTGTTGTTGGCTAGTGTTGTTGTTTAATAGTTTTGCTGTTGTTGTCTAGTGTTGTTGTTTAATAGTTTTGCTGTTGTTGACTAGTGTTGTTGTTGTTGACTAGTGTTGTTATTGTTGACTAGTGTTGTTGTTGTTGACTAGCGTTGTTGTTGTTGACTAGTGTTGTTGACTGGTGTTGTTGTTTAATAGTTTTGCTGTTGTTGAATTGTGTTGTTGTTGACTGATGTTGTTGTTGTTGTTGACTAGTGTTGTTGTTTAATAGTTTTGCTGTTGTTGAATTGTGTTGTTGTTTAATAGTTTTGCTGTTGTTGAATTGTGTTGTTGTTGTTGACTAGTGTTGTTGTTGTTGACTAGAGTTGTTGTTTAATGGTTTTGTTGTTGTTGACTAGTGTTATTTTGGTTGACTAGTGTTGTTGTTTAATGGTTTTGTTGTTGTTGACTAGTGTTGTTGTTGTTGACTAGTGTTGTTGTTGTTGACTAGCGTTGTTGTTGTTGACTAGCGTTGTTGTTGTTGACTAGTGTTGTTGTTGTTGACTAGTGTTGTTGTTGTTGACTAGTGTTGTTGTTGTTGACTAGCGTTGTTGTTGACTAGTGTTGTTGTTTAATAGTTTTGTTGTTGTTGAATTGTGTTGGTGTTTAATAGTTTTGTTGTTGTTTACTTGTGTTGTTGTTTAATAGTTTTGTTGTTGTTGAATTGTGTTGTTGTTTAATAGTTTTGCTGTTGTTGACTAGCGTTGTTGTTGTTGACTAGTGTTGTTGTTTAATAGTTTTGCTGTTGTTGACTAGCGTTGTTGTTGTTGACTAGTGTTGTTGTTGTTGACTAGTGTTGTTGTTGTTGACTAGTGTGGTTGTTTAATAGTTTTGCTGTTGTTGACTAGTGTTGTTGTTTAATAGTTTTGCTGTTGTTGACTAGTGTTGTTGTTTAATAGTTTTGCTGTTGTTGACTAGTGTTGTTGTTTAATAGTTTTGTTGTTGTTGACTAGTGTTGTTAATAGTTTTGCTGTTGTTGAATTGTGTTGTTGTTGACGACTGGTGTTGTTGTTGTTGACTAGTGTTGTTGTTTAATAGTTTTGCTGTTGTTGACTAGCGTTGTTGTTGTTGACTAGTGTTGTTGTTGTTGACTAGTGTTGTTGTTTAATAGTTTTGCTGTTGTTGACTAGTGTTGTTGTTTAATAGTTTTGTTGTTGTTGACTAATGTTGTTAATAGTTTTGCTGTTGTTGAATTGTGTTGTTGTTGACTGGTGTTGTTGTTGTTGACTAGTGTTGTTGTTTAATAGTTTTGCTGTTGTTGAATTGTGTTGTTGTTGTTGACTAGTGTTGTTGTTGACTAGTGTTGTTGTTTAATGTTTTTGTTGTGGTTGACTAGTGTTGTTGTTTAATGGTTTTGTTGTTGTTGACTAGTGTTGTTGTTTAATAGTTTTGTTGTTGTTGTTGTTGACTAGTGTTGTTTAATGGTTTTGTTGTTGACTAGTGTTGTTTAATAGTGTTGTTGTTTAATAGTGTTGTTGTTGTTGACTAGTGTTGTTGTTTAATAGTTTTGCTGTTGTTGACTAGTGTTGTTGTTGACTGTTGTTGTTGTTGTTGTTGACTAGTGTTGTTGTTGTTGACTAGTGTTGTTATTGTTGACTAGTGTTGTTGTTGTTGACTAGCGTTGTTGTTGTTGACTAGTGTTGTTGACTGGTGTTGTTGTTTAATAGTTTTGCTGTTGTTGAATTGTGTTGTTGTTGACTGATGTTGTTGTTGTTGTTGACTAGTGTTGTTGTTGTGGTTGTTGACTAGTGTTGTTGTTTAATAGTTTTGCTGTTGTTGACTAGTGTTGTTGTTTAATAGTGTTGTTGTTGTTGACTAGTGTTGTTGTTGTTGACTAGTGTTGTTGTTAACTAGTGTTGTTGTTGACTAGTGTTGTTGACTAGTGTTGTTGTTTAATAGTTTTGCTGTTGTTGACTAGTGTTGTTGTTTAATAGTTTTGCTGTTGTTGACTAGTGTTGTTGTTTAATAGTGTTGTTGTTGTTGACTAGCGTTGTTGTTGTTGACTAGTGTTGTTGTTGTTGTCTAGCGTTGTTGTTGTTGTTTAGTGTTGTTGTTGTTGATTAGTGTTGTTGTTGTTGACTAGTGTTGTTGTTTAGTGTTGTTGTTTAATAGTTTTGTTGTTGTTGTCTAGTGTTGTTGTTGTTGACTAGCGTTGTTGTTGTTGACTAGCGTTGTTGTTGTTGACTAGTGTTGTTGTTGTCTAGTGTTGTTGTTTAATAGTTTTGCTGTTGTTGACTAGTGTTGTTGTTTAATAGTTTTGCTGTTGTTGACTAGCGTTGTTGTTGTTGACTAGCGTTGTTGTTGTTGACTAGTGTTGTTGTTGTTGTTGACTAGTGTTGTTGTTGTTGACTAGTGTTGTTGTTGTTGACTAGTGTTGTTGACTAGTGTTGTTGTTTAATAGTTTTGTTGTTGTTGACTAGTGTTGTTGTTGTTGACTAGTGTTGTTATTGTTGTCTAGTGTTGTTGTTGTTGACTAGCGTTGTTGTTGTTGACTAGTGTTGTTGACTGGTGTTGTTGTTTAATAGTTTTGCTGTTGTTGAATTGTGTTGTTGTTGACTGATAGTTTTGTTGTTGTTGACTAGTGTTGTTGTTTAATAGTTTTGCTGTTGTTGACTAGCGTTGTTGTTGTTGACTAGCGTTGTTGTTGTTGGCTAGTGTTGTTGTTGTTGACTAGCGTTGTTGTTGTTGTCTAGTGTTGTTGTTTACTAGTGTTGTTGACTAGTGTTGTTGTTTAATAGTTTTGTTGTTGTTGACTGGTGTTGTTGTTTACTAGTGTTGTTGTTTAATAGTTTTGCTGTTGTTGACTAGTGTTGTTGTTTAATAGTTTTGCTGTTGTTGACTAGCGTTGTTGTTGTTGACTAGCGTTGTTGTTGTTGTCTAGTGTTGTTGTTGTTGACTAGTGTTGTTGTTGTTGTCTAGTGTTGTTGTTAACTAGTGTTGTTGTTGACTAGTGTTGTTGACTAGTGTTGTTGTTTAATAGTTTTGTTGTTGTTGACTAGTGTTGTTGTTGACTAGTGTTGTTGTTGACTAGTGTTGTTGTTGTTGACTAGTGTTGTTGTTGACTAGTTTTGTTGTTCTTTAATAGTTTTGTTGTTGTTTAATAGTTTTGTTGTTGTTGACTAGTGTTGTTGTTGTTGACTAGTGTTGTTGTTGACTAGTGTTGTTGTTGTTGACTAGTGTTGTTGTTGACTAGTTTTGTTGTTCTTTAATAGTTTTGTTGTTGTTTAATAGTTTTGCTGTTGTTGACTAATGTTGTGTTGTTGACTAGTGTTGTTGTTTAATAGTTTAGCTGTTCTTGACTAGTGTTGTTGTTGTTGACTAGTGTTGTTGTTGACTAGTTTTGTTGTTCTTTAATAGTTTTGTTGTTGTTTAATAGTTTTGCTGTTATTGACTAGTGTTGTTGTTGACTAGTGTTGTTGTTTAATAGTTTAGCTGTTATTGACTAGTGTTGTTGTTGACTAGTGTTGTTGTTGACTAGTGTTGTTGTTTAATAGTTTAGCTGTATTTGACTAGTGTTGTTGTATAATAGTTTAGCTGTTATTGACTAGTGTTGTTGTTGACTAGTGTTGTTGTTTAATAGTTTAGCTGTTATTGACTAGTGTTGTTGTTGACTAGTGTTGTTGTTTAATAGTTTAGCTGTATTTGACTAGTGTTGTTGTTGTTGACTAGTGTTGTTGTTTAATAGTTTAGCTGTTGTTGACTAGTGTTGTTGTTGTTGACTGGTGTTGTTGTTTAATGGTTTTGTTGTTGTTGACTAGTGTTGTTGTTTAATAGTTTTGCTGTTGTTGACTGGTGTTGTTGTTGTTGACTAGTGTTGTTGTTTAATAGTGTTGTTGTTGACTAGTGTTGTTGTTTAATAGTTTTTTTGTATTTGACTGGTGTTGTGTAATAGTTTTGTTGTTGTTGACTAGTGTTGTTGTTTAATAGTGTTGTTGTTGTTGACTAGTGTTGTTGTTTAATAGTTTTGCTGTTGTTGACTAGTGTTGTTGTTTAATAGTTTTGCTGTTGTTGACTAGTGTTGTTGTTTAATAGTGTTGTTGTTGTTGACTAGTGTTGTTGTTTAATAGTTTTGTTGTTTAATAGTGTTGTTGTTGTTGACTAGTGTTGTTGTTTAATAGTGTTGTTGTTGTTGACTAGTGTTGTTGTTTAATAGTTTTGTTGTTGTTGACTAGTGTTGTTGTTTAATAGTTGTGCTGTTGTTGACTAGCGTTGTTGTTGTTGACTAGAGTTGTTGTTGTTGACTAGTGTTGTTGTTGACTAGCTGTTGTTGACTAGTGTTGTTGTTTAATAGTTTTGTTGTTGTTGACTAGTGTTGTTGTTTAATAGTGTTGTTGTTGTTGACTAGTGTTGTTGTTTAATAGTGTTGTTGTTGTTGACTAGTGTTGTTGTTTAATAGTTTTGTTGTTGTTGACTAGTGTTGTTGTTGTTGACTAGTGTTGTTGTTAACTAGTGTTGTTGTTGACTAGTGTTGTTGACTAGTGTTGTTGTTTAATAGTTTTGTTGTTGTTGACTAGTGTTGTTGTTTAATAGTGTTGTTGTTGTTGACTAGTGTTGTTGTTTAATAGTTTTGTTGTTGTTGACTAGCGTTGTTGTTGTTGATTAGCGTTGTTGTTGTTGACTAGTGTTGTTGTTGTTGTTGACTAGTGTTGTTGTTGTTGACTAGTGTTGTTGTTGTTGACTAGTGTTGTTGACTAGTGTTGTTGTTTAATAGTTTTGTTGTTGTTGACTAGTGTTGTTGTTGTTGACTAGTGTTGTTGTTAACTAGTGTTGTTGTTGTTGACTAGTGTTGTTGTTTAATAGTGTTGTTGTTGTTGACTAGTGTTGTTGTTTAATAGTTTTGTTGTTGTTGACTAGTGTTGTTGTTTAATGGTTTTGTTGTTGTTGACTAGTGTTGTTGTTGTTGACTAGTGTTGTTGTTTAATAGTGTTGTTGTTGTTGACTAGTGTTGTTGTTTAATAGTTTTGTTGTTGTTGACTAGTGTTGTTGTTTAATGGTTTTGTTGTTGTTGACTAGTGTTGTTGTTTAATAGTGTTGTTGTTGTTGACTACTGTTGTTGTTTAATAGTTTTGCTGTTGTTGACTAGTGTTGTTGTTGACTGTTGTTGTTGTGTAATAGTTTTATTGTTGTTGACTGGTGTTGTTCTTCCCAGCTGGACACAGTTCCCACACTGAACCATCCAGACCTTCTAGCCTAGACTAGAAACTTCTGGGAAGACCTGTTGATGAAGTCAGACATTTATGTTCCCTTTAGTCCCAGTAGAACCCTGGTCCACCTCTATTTGGTCCGGTTCCACCCAGATGATTGATGGACCGAGGTCAGGGCCCTAAGAAGATCCAGACCCAGACCTGGCCCTAGGTCAGCTTCTGGTCCTGAAGCCTCACCTGGGTCACCCAGACCTGGATTGTGTTCTGACCGGGAAGCAGCAGGTGGGTCTGATAAAGACATTTTATTTTGAAAAAAACAAAAAACCCCACCCTAAATTCTTTAATCTTCCTCCTCCTCTCTGATCTCCTCATCACCTGTTCATCCCGTCGTTTCTCCCTATGGCGCCTCCTGCTGCCCCCCTCCCCCTCCCCCCCTCAGCGGCAGCCTCTATTTGTCGAAGCGTCAGGAGCGGCAGAGCGATGCGGTGAGCGGCAGGATGCCTTCCTCCTCCTCGTGGTTCCGGTTCTGGTTCTGGTGTGACCGAACCCACCTCCTCCTCCTCCTCCTGCAGCTCCTCCTCGTCCCGCCGTGCCACCTCCACCCGCAGCCCTGCCACCTTCTGGCGCAGATCGGACACGCAGTGCGCGTCGGTGCGCTCCTGCCGGCGCAGCGGGGGGCTCGCGTTCAGGTCCAGGTGGCGCTGAGCCGCGCGGCGGCTGCTCTGGGCAGAGACCGGGACCGGGACCGGGACCTGGACCAGAAACCACATTCGAACCCTGATCCGGACCTGGACCTGGACCTGAACCCGGACCGGGTGAACTTTCTGCCGTACAACCTGAGCCTGGAGCTCGTGCACAGGCAGCTGTCGTCCGCGGACCCGGAGTCACTGCTCCGGTGCGTGTGTGAGCGCGTGCTGGAGCAGCGACTCTCCGCGGTTCTCGCGTTCCCGCAGAGCCGCGAGGAGCTCCTGCAGGTGGACCTGACGGCCTCCGCCCTGGAGCTCCCCTTCATCAGCCTCATCGAGCACGGAGAGCCGCTGCGCACGCAGGTAGGTCCCCGCACACCTGGACGGGCAGCGCACGCGCTCCGCTCCCGTTCCGTACCCCTGTGAGTCTGAGCGGGTCTGAAGGTCCCGGTTTGACCTTGACCCGGTAAACGGTGCGCGCGCTCAGCGGCGCGTCATTTTGTTTGTTTGGAGGAACTGTTGATTCCGGAAGTTAAAAAAAAAAAAAGATATGCCAGGAGGAGACAAGAGGAGGTGACAAGTGGAGGAGACAGGAGGGGGAGACCGGAGGAGGAGACAAGTGGAGGAGACAGGAGGAGGAGACAAGTGGAGGAGACAGGAGGAGGAGACAAGTAGAAGAGACAGGAGGAGGAGACAAGTGGAGGTGACAAGTGGAGGAGACAGGAGGAGGAGACAAGTAGAAGAGACAGGAGGAGGAGACAAGTGGAAGAGACAAGTAGAGGAGACAGGAGGAGGAGACAAGTGGAGGAGACAGGAGGAGGAGACAAGAGGAGGAGACAGGAGGAGGAGACAAGTGGAAGAGACAGGAGGAGGAGACAAGTGGAGGAGACAGGAGGAGGAGACAAGTGGAGGAGACAGGAGGAGGAGACAAGTGGAGGAGACAAGTGGAGGAGACAAGTGGAGGAGACAAGTGGAGGAGACAAGTGGAGGAGACAGGAGGAGGAGACAAGTAGAAGAGACAGGAGGAGGAGACAAGTGGAGGAGACAAGTGGAGGAGACAGGAGGAGGAGACAAGTGGAGGAGACAAGTGGAGGAGACAGGAGGAGGAGACAAGTGGAAGAGACAGGAGGAGGAGACAAGTGGAGGAGACAGGAGGAGGAGACAAGTAGAAGAGACAGGAGGAGGAGACAAGTGGAGGAGACAAGTAGAGGAGACAGGAGGAGGAGACAAGTGGAGGAGACAGGAGGAGGAGACAAGTGGAAGAGACAAGTAGAGGAGACAGGAGGAGGAGACAAGTGGAAGAGACAAGTAGAGGAGACAGGAGGAGGAGACAAGTGGAGGAGACAGGAGGAGGAGACAAGTGGAGGAGACAAGTGGAGGAGACAAGTGGAGGAGATAGGAGGAGGAGACAAGTGGAGGAGACAGGAGGAGGAGACAAGTGGAGGAGACAAGTGGAGGAGACAGGAGGAGGAGACAAGTAGAAGGTGACAAAAAGGAGGAGATGGGAGGGAGAAACAAGTGGAGGAGACAGGACTCTGCACTTCCCTCTATGCTGGTATTCTTTCCCCTCACTGTGACCTCTGACCTCTGAGCCTGACTTTGTGCCCTTCCCAGTTTGTTGTTAGCCTCAAAGGGAACTGCTTTGTTACCATATCATTTGTGTTGCTTTGGAAAAAAGTGTCTGATAAACAACACAAATAAACACATAAACAACACAAACAAATACATAAACAACACAAACAAATACATAAACACATAAACAACACAAACAAATACATAAACACATAAACAACACAAACAAATACATAAACACATAAACAACACAAATAAATGCATAAACACATAAACAACACAAACAAATGCATAAACACATAAACAACACAAACAAATGCATAAACACATAAACAACACAAACAAATACATAAACAACACAAACAAATACATAAACACATAAACAACACAAACAAACAAATAAACACATAAACAACACAAACAAATACATAAACACATAAACAACACAAACAAATACATAAACACATAAACAACACAAACAAATACATAAACACATAAACAACACAAATACATAAACACATAAACAACACAAACAAATACATAAACAACACAAACAAATACATAAACAACACAAATAAATACATAAACAACACAAACACATAAACAACACAAATAAACACATAAACAACACAAACAAATACATAAACACAAACAACACAAACAAATACATAAACACATAAACAACACAAGCAAATACATAAACAACACAAACAAATACATAAACAACACAAATAAATACATAAACAATACAAATAAACACATAAACAACACAAACAAATACATAAACAACACAAATAAACACATAAACAACACAAACAAATACATAAACAACACAAACAAATACATAAACACATAAACAACACAAACAAATACATAAACACATAAACAACACAAACAAATACATAAACACATAAACAACACAAACAAATACATAAACACATAAACAACACAAATACATAAACAACACAAACAAATACATAAACAACACAAATAAACACATAAACAACACAAATACATAAACAACACAAACAAATACATAAACAACACAAATAAACACATAAACAACACAAATACATAAACAACACAAACAAATACATAAACAACACAAACAAATACATAAACAACACAAACAAATACATAAACAACACAAATAAACACATAAACAACACAAATACATAAACAACACAAACAAATATATAACATAAACACATAAACAACACAAAGAAATACATAAACATGATCATAAAGAGGTGGGGTGTAGCTCAGTAGGAGTGGCTGTCTGGTAACTAGAGGGTTGTTGGTTTGTCGTGAACCAACTCAACATTTTGACTTCTTCCTTAAAGCAGCTCTCTGGAGCATTTTTCTCTGTATCAAAGTTTTCTAAATGTTCTAAATGATATTTCAGGTCTAAACTATGATCTATGGGTTGAGTTCCACAACATCTGTCATTCTGATGAAGACCCTCCTTCCTCCTAGAGACCCCTTTCCATTATTTCTTGCCGCCGACATTTTTCAGCCAATGAAATTCAAATGTCTGCATTCTCTCAACATGCACGCGCATCGACCAAACCTGTACCAGTAGGGGGCGCTGTCGTACAGGACGCTCCGTGTGTTTCTCTGCCGTCTCAGCCGTTCACTGAGGACTCACAGCTCATTTCTACTAAAAACCTACCCATTCTCCAGCTAAAGATGGATTTATTTTTATTTTTAAACCTTTCACCTCACAGAATGGCAAGGCTTGACAGGGTTACGCGTTTATTTTGGTCAGAAAGTTCATCCAGGGCCGAGTCAAGTTCAGCTTCAGAGTCCAGCAGCAGCTCTCTGCTAACAGAGCTAATATCAGAAGCAGCAGGGACAGAGAGGGCTCATCAGACCCTCGTAGTGTTGTTGGAATAAGATTGTGAACTGTGAGTGATTAAACCCTACACATTGAGCGGTACAGTTCATGTCCGAAGTATATGCGCCGCGCGCACACGCGACCGGACGCGCGTGTCGAGATGTTTTGAGGAGGAGCCTTTGGACGCTAGATTCAAAAACTGCTCTGTTGATGAAATCCTCCGGAGTGCTGCTTTAAAGTCCAGGTGGCTCCGTCCATTCTCTAGTGTTATATCTTCCTTCACACCATCAGTGAGTCCTTTCCACACAGTAGAGCGGGCAGTGTACTGACTCCACCACTGAGCTGGACAGTTAAATTCATTGTTCTTAATCTCCACTGATCTCATAAGTCAGAAAAAGACTGGCAAAGCCTGCTGTCCTGAAGATGTACAGCAAAGTTCTGATAATGGCAGCAATCAGCCAGTACCAACGATATATATAAAGTGGAATCCCGCTGTAGTCCTAATCCTGTTATTAAAGGCTGACATAAAGCCAGCCGGTGTTTTTCTTTTTGGGACTCTGGTATTTTTTACTAAAATGGAAGTGGTAGCTGCCTGCCGTTCTGTCCTTTTCTAACTTCTGGAATGTTCTGCTTTAAAATGCACCAGCACGCATTAATGGGGGATCCAAGCAGTGTGGAGACAGACAGACAGCCGGATTGTCCAATAGTTGCTTTCGGTCCGAAACGTATGATTGGCTGAGGTTTTTAGAGAACTTCGAGGGAACCACTTTATTGATTGATTGATTGATTGATTGATTGATTTTAATCAGCACAATATATTTATAGCTATACTATGTTAGAACGTTGTTAAGAGGCATGGAAAACAAAACTTTTTAAGCTACATTGTTTACCAAATGACCTATATCACCTTTAAGGGAGAAGAAACCCACCAGCAGTGCCCCACCCATTTTAAAATCAGATAGTTGAAGACCTCTTCTCCACTTTGTCCTTTCTAAGTAAAGTCGTTATCTTCTTCAGATGGAGTCTCTTGTGTTTGCTCAGCTGGTGACAAAAAGCAGTGATGTGTGGTGAGGTTGCTGATGGGTGAGGTTGATGGTGAGTATGTTTGATGATTATTGAGGTTGATGACAAGTCGCTGCCTACTTTGAGAGTGGTGTAATGTAATCTACCCACTTCTAAAGAAACTTGACTTCAACCCTTCTCTCTTCAGCAGCTACAGACTAATCTCTAAATCACTGTTTATCTCCAAGAGCTCCAGTTCCATTTTTCAGATTTGCGCCCTCTCTTCCGCTTCATATTTGAGGCGCGCCAGGCGGATCTGTAGGTGTTCGCCGTCGTCTGCGTTCTTTGATGATCTTGGGGAAGACGGGTCAAAAAGTGGGAGAGTTGGTTTAGGGGGAGGTGTATGTGCTTGCTCACCCACAGGAGGGATCGGCTGGAGGTCTCCTTCCTCTTTCAAATCCTCTGTGGCCTCCTCTGCTTTGTCTTCCCCTCCGTCCTCGCTATTAGCGTCCTCTGAGTCCGGTGGATCGGTCTCAGTTAGCTCTGGCAACAGTCCTTCTTTCTCCAAGGCAACAATGACCTTCTCCTTCAGGTCCTCCTTCAGCGTCTGTTGAATGCCGGTGAGACCAAAGTGCAAAGTAATTTCCGCCAAATCGCATCTGCGACAGCTGTTAACCTGATCGCGCGAAGGGGCCTTTAAGAAAGCTTTCAAGTTAAACATTATTACCAGAGTTAAGCAGGATTTGTAACAACAACACACAACAAACAAACAAACACTGAGCACTGAGCACTAAGTCACGCGCTACTCGGACTATAATTACAAAAACCCACTAAAAGGTTGTGCAGGGGTCCAGGTGTTTAAGATCCCGGACAAGCCCCCATTTTGTTACGACCTTTGTTGCAGTCTAGGAGTAAAACTAAGGGATCTAACAAAAAGTGCTCCAGAGACAAGGTGTACGATTTTAACAAAAAGGTTTATTAGTCACTCCCTCTGAAAACAAGCAGGAAGAGGCACTGCTGAAACAAAAGAAGGTATTAGTAACAAAATAAAAGACTCTTCAGCTAAAACGGGAGGATAATCAAACACAAAACGCTGGGGAGAATAATTCTACGACCCAGGATAAACTATATAAATCACTATTTTTACTACTAATTCTAAACTGAGGACTCTGTATTATATCTAACTAAACTAAAGAACTATTTTAACTAACTAAGAATGATAAGAAACTAAGTTCTATATTAAACTAAAGATTATCTATTAAACTACACTAAATACTAAACTAAGGGCGCTCGACTAGGGAGGATATTAACTATAACTGTTCAAAATGACGCACTAAACAAAAAGGCTCTTTAAACAGAGCGGCAGACTCTTGCACTAAAATGAAATGACCACTAATTTACTTTCCTTACTCTCTCTCTCTCTCTCTCTCGCTCTCTCTCGCTCGCTCTCTCTCTCTCTGTGACTCTACAGCCTAGTTGGGGGAGGTCAGTACCGCTCTGAGTCCCCCTCTGTACTGAAAGCTTCCTCCTTTTAACTGGTCTGACCACGAAACCTGATTTTGCAGCAGCTGAGCGGCATTTCAGCGTGCCGCTGTCCAGGGTGCTGAACAGCTGCAGGAAATGCTGAAAATCCTCCTCCTCTGACAGCCACCCGTAACTCCTGGAAAAGGTTGTAGCTAAAGCTCCCATCAGCTCTGAACAAAGACATCGTCTCTCATAGTCCAGTCAGGTTTCTGTAGACCTCATTCTACTAAAACAGGTCTCCTTAGAGTCTCCAGAGACATTCTGACTGGAAGTGATGCAGGAGAAGGTTCTGGTGGACCTAGGGTGACCAGATCCAAACCAACATAATGTGGGACAAAGAGCATGTTGGTGGGGACAATGTGGGACATGTTAAATACTAAAGGATTTTCAAAATGTAAACATTGTACTTTAAAATATGCAAATTCAATGTGTATGTAGATTATTCACTAATATTATTAATAATGTATCCATTATTTATGTTAAGGAAAAATAATACATGCCTTTGACACATGCCCAGGCTGGGATTTGAACCCAGGTCTCTGGCGTGACAGGACGTTGCTCTACCTTTAGGCCTCATTTCCCATGAAGGGAATGTGGCAACAGACAAAATGTCACTTCTGGGTGGAGAATCCCTTTAAAAGAAGTTGACTTGAGTGTGAGGACTTCCGTTGGGGGGCTTTCAGAGTAAAAGCCTGAGTGTGGTGATGGGATTAAAGCTGAAGGGATTTTCATTTCCACACTGGAACAATCTCATTAAAAATGCTGGAGCCGTTCCTTGTTTTTTAATCGTGTCCTTCATGGAGCTTCATCTCACTCACACAGGTGCCTCACACAGCAGCAGCACCTGAAACTGAGCCAGGCCCTGGAACCAGGCCAGGACACAGTAACACACTGAAACAAACATTTATTCCTGAGCTGATCAGCTGACTGGCTGTGGTGTTACATTTTGTCAGGATGGCTATGAGGTTCCCTCTCCATCAGATCAGATGATCTGTTTGCTGCTGACTTTGTTCACTTCAGCCCGATGATGAAATCAAAGAATCTTTTAATCTCTCGAAGACGAGCAACAGCAGATTAGATTCCCATCATGCATCAGTAATCTCTTTGTTTGACCTCTGATTTGATTACACCTGAGAAACTCAAATACTTGCAGAGTGTTTGAGCTGCAGATGGATGCTGAGAGGAAATGAAGTGCTTCACTTTCTTCTGTAGGGTTTAATAAACAGTGTGACGCCATCAGCAGCAAGACAACAACTGTGTTTACCCTTAGAATGAATTCAGTTTTCAATTCTTTTCTGTTCAGACCAGGTCCAGTTGTAGGCATTGCTCGTATGGCCGTGGGTGTGTTCGCACGCACTTACAGCGCTTCAGTCAACAGCAGGAAATTCCTCCCCCACGGGACAACCTTCAATGTAGCTGTTCAAACCGAACATCAGCTGTAAGTGCTCATGGTGGGAGCCGTGACCGAAAACGCCCAGGCCAAATTATGGTCCCAGTCCAACCCTGTGGAGGAAGTTTGACGCTATCAAAATTTGGATACCGCCCAAGCCTAAAGAACATTTGATTCACTAGAAAATAAAACAGGCTGCATGGTGGCGCAGTTGGTTAGCACTGTAGCCTGACAGGGGAGGTCCACAGGCTTCTGAGAACATAAACACTGTCTTTAGAGATGGAGACAAGGCAAGCCTGAGGACAGTGATGTCTAAGTTGTCACAAGGCCATGAGTGGCCAAGTGGCAGTACTCAGTCCCATCCTCATGAAGTGCTTTGAGCGGTTAGTCATCACATCACCACATCAAGTCTGCCCTCCCCACCTCTCTGGACACACTCCAGTTGTCATATTGATCCAACCTGTTGACTAATGATGCCATCTCTGCTGCGCTCCACTCAGCTGTCACACACCTGAACACTAAGGACTCTTATGTCAGGATGCTGTTCATAGATTTCAGCTCAGCGTTCGACACAATCACCCCCCAGGAACTGATTCACAAACTGGACCAACTAGGGCTCAGGACATCACTGTGCACCTGGCTGTTGGACTTTCTGGGGAAAAGACCTCAGGCAGTTTAGGTCAGCAACAACACCTTCATCCAAAAAAGGGTTTTAAATAAAGGCTACTGGACTTATTTGGTTCTTTGAAGACGTTTCGCTGCTCATCCGAGTAGCTTTGTCAAGTCCAGTTTCCTTTATTTAAAACCCTTTTTTGGATTATCATGACCTGGATGACTGAGAACCTTCACCAGCATATAGCAACACCTTCAGCACAATCACCCTGAACACAGCTCCCCACCCCCACCCCCAAAAGGGTCCATCAGCGGGATACCTGAACCCTACGAGCCCTCCGGCGCAGACCACTTTGGACTTAAAAACTAAACAAGTCAGGGCTTCACTCTAGTTATCCACCTCATTTCATTGTGTTATCTCTGCCAATTTTATTTACTTACTTTGTTACATGTTGATTCCATTTTGGTGATTTCTTTCAGATGTTTCAGACTGGGTGGCCTGTAGCTCAGTTGGTAGATAACTGGAGGGTCACTGGTTCAATCCCAGCTCCAGCTGGGTTACTTTGTCGTCTGTCCTTGGAAACACTTCACCCACCTTGCCTACTGGTGGGGGTCAGATGGACCTGGTGGTGATCAGAAGGACCTGGTGGTGATCAGAGGGACCTGGTGGTGATCAGAGGGACCTGGTGGTGGTCAGAGGGACCTGGTGGTGGTCAGAGGGACCTGGTGGTGGACAGAGGGACCTGGTGGTGGTCAGAGGGACCTGGTGGTGGTCAGAGGGACCTGGTGGGGGTCAG
>SSNR01000280.1:301843-312053 GCA_006937965.1 Callopanchax toddi
AAAAAACAAAAATCTTTGATCTCTATTTATTTTTAGCAATATTTTCCTGCTCAATAATAATAATACATTTTATTTTAGGCGCCTTTCTGACACCCAAGGTCACCGTACAATAGAAAATCACAATAAAACATAATAAAAGTAACAAGTTAAAAAACAATAGCATAAAAGCACACCAAATCACAATAAAACAGTAAAATTATCAATTATCAATGCACAGCATTTAACTCAAGATGTCAATCCAATGCTTAAATAAAATGTTTAATCGTATAAAAACAAATTAAATGGTGAAAAGACTTCTGATCACCTCTGGGGTCAGACAGCGCCGCTCACTGCCCACAGAGAGCTGCAGCAGGTGAGGCGGCGTGACGATCAGGGTGTTCTGATCGCTCCTGACTGAACACCGTTAGTATTAACGTGCATTAGCTCGGATAAAAGTCCAAAACAACACGTTATCTCAGACAGAAATAGATGAGTCTGGTTTCTCTCTCAGAGAGGAGATCAGCTGACAGATGGTCCGCACGCACACACGCATCTGAGAGTGGATCAGTTAATGATCAGTGATCCTTGATTCTAGTTAACTAAAATGACTGATTCTGATAGAGAGAACTTGATACGTGATGACAAAATGAACTCCTTTCTCAGAGGGGAATTATTTATCAGCTGATTCAGAGCGCGAGCCGTCGGGTTGGGCACGAGTTAAAACGCTTGGGTTAAAACGCACGAGGGCGGATCCGTGAACCGCGTCCCGAACCATAGAGGGCGATCCATACAGATCATGGATCTATAGTGACCCGTTGCACCCCTCCTGGGCATGTGTGAGTTGCGTGCGTGGGTCGGACGTCCTGTGATTGTGTGGGTTTAAGCGTGCGTCAAAGGAGCTGGGCCTGCATGCGCGTAAAGGCGCGGTGCCAGGCGCATTGGAGATGCTGTGAGTGTGTGTGTGTCGGAGGTCCTGCCTGTGTGTCCACTAGCTTCAGAGGTCATGTGATCACTCATTCACTGAGCTGCAACAGGATGTGAAGCTCGTCAGATCGAGGGTTCTCCCATCGGGACCGCGCAGTTCAGGCAGTGGGTTCTGGTACCATGAATGAGATCTGGTTCTCATGAGGACCAGTGTACTGCTTGTGTGCACCCCTGTATATACATACATATAAGTAATTCTTCTGTGATTCATACAAACTGATTTTGATCAATATTAACTGATCCATATAAAATACTGTAGCACAAACTTTCACATTGGAAATGCAATTTAATCTAAACTTAATTCAAGAAAACAACCTTTTTTGGGTGTGAAATTGTAAATAAAGGTTCACTCAGCAGTGTTGTTCATTTCTTAAACAGAAAAGATGCAAACCACCAAAAACATCTACTTAGAATTGTCTTTTTGTCTTGGTAGCTAACGAGCTAAACAGCACTAGATGGTGGCGCTCTGCTATCCCACAGAACGTAAACATAACATCACATGTGATATTCCAGTGTTTTAATTGGATGGTCTGGGTTTGGGGCACTGGACTTGGTGCCCTGTGCGTTTCCATTGTGAGCGCGATGTGCATGCGCCCTGTGAATTCAGATGTTTGTCTTTTAAACAGGCTGTGAGGGGCTCGCCCTGTCGCCAGAATTTCAAGAGGATTCAACCTCCTGAGCTTGTCAGTGTTCAGACTTAGATATAAATACACAAATATTAATAACAGAATTTTCTTGGTAACAGAATGGGTTTTTATGCAGCATTATTCAAAAACAAAATATTCTTTTCCACTGATTCTCTAAGTGAACATAGAGCTCCACAGCGCCATCTGGTGGGTAGGGCCGGGCCCCATCGGCCCCAAACCCAGCGACGCCACTGGCTGAGTGACTGATGTGTTGTACAGCGCTCTGGGGAGTGTAGAAGTCTAGAAAGAGCTTCAGGACATTTACCATGTTGGCTGTTACCACTGCATGTTGGACTGTGGGTCCATGATTGAGTAGTTTAACGTCAGACTGACGTCTGATCCCTGCTCTCTGAAACAAATTCATTGTCATAGCAACCCATGAAACATGATTTAACCTTTGACCTGTTACGTGGTGCCACTGCTGCTGAAAGGAGTCCCAAATCTCATTAGGAGACTTAACGAGCAGATAATTAGTGGTTGATGATTTGCTGATAAACAGCCTGGGTCCTAAACACACACACAGAGAAGCACCACACGCAGAAACACCATACACACACACACACACACACACACACACACACGCACACACACACACACGCATGCACAATGATTACAACAGAACCAGTTTGTAATAAATTCAGTTTCATTCTGCGTCATTTGGAGATTATAACTGCACCACACACACATGCACGCATCGCACACACACACACACACACACACACACACACACACAGCTCTGAGCTGCCTCCAGGCTCTCAGACGTCAGAGGGAAACATTCGCAGCAGATAAAAGCATCAGAACCTTCAGATTCTGTCTGAAAGTGAAACTCCAGATTCTTTTCTTCCCAGCGGATCAAAACCTCTGAATAACAAATTCAGACCCACTTTTTTCTGTTTCACCTGACTTCAACCGGTGTTGTTTTTGAAGACTGTAGATCAGTTTGGTTCCAGAGGTTACTTTTCCTTTAGAGCTTGTTCTTGTGGAACCCTAACCCTGAGTTCGAGCCGTGCCTCTGACTCTCTCTGATCCTGACTGGCAGATGGAATCTGGTTTTGGTGACTCGGTTCCAGACTTTTCATTTGGGTTTTGGTTCTGTCCCGCTGACCCTGTTGGATTTCTGTGGCTGTTCTTGTCTGACTGAATCAAATCCAGCAGCAACTTGCTGACACCGCGTCTCTGCAGAAACACTCGTTCATTCTTTTCTTTCTGTCAGTAAAAATGAAGAAAAACATCAAAGCACACAGATAAAGAGAGAGCAGCTGGAAGAGCGACAGCTGGATAATCCTCCTCTGATCAAAGAGCCTCCAAATGGAAAATAGATATTTGTGAAGGATTTCTCTTCTTCAGCTCACGTTAGACTTCAGTCTCTTTGAAAGCAGCGACGGGTAAACGGTGCTTCAGGATGGAAACAAACTGCAGCTCTCTGAGGAAATGAAGCAACCAGCTCCTGATGTAACGGCAGGAAATCCACTTGATCTATTTGTCAGAGATCACAAACAAACAAAGACAGAGTCTCAGAAGAAGAGAGACGGGTTGGAGCCGATTCCCGTCCCTGAGCAGCAACACAAACATCTACAAGGACTTTAGAACATCTGAGATACTCAGGACTCTGCTGACTGTTTTCACGCCTCGGAATAGAATCTAAATATTTATCAGAAAAAAAAACTATCTGAATTTAAAACATCCAAAAAACAACCCGAACCAAGGTCTGGGGTTGGGGTCCTTGAATAAGTACTGGTAGCTGGGCCCCACCCAAACCAGTTAAATGGGCATGTGGACCCACCTCATGTAGGAGGAACATAAAGGGTCCAGAACCAGGGAAAACTGAAAAAATAGGAAAAACTGGAAGAACTAGAGGAACAACAGATACAGAGTCAGGAACTGATCTAAAACCAGTTTAAAGAAACAAGTTCTAACAGAGACCGCCGAGTCCACTGGCCTGGAGTCTGGAGCAGGTAAAAAAGGAACAGCAGAGGTCCCAACAAAGAACCCTGTGGGACACTGGGTACTAGGAACCAGAGGAAACAGAGGAGCTAAGAGGAACCTCAAAGTAAAAACAGGAATCAGTGAAATGAGAAAATGTACTTCCTTTATTTCCTTCTGAGAATTGAAGAGCTTTGAAGCTGCTTGTTCGTCCACTGGCTGTTAAATTCTCTTCATGAAAAGATGGACATTTTTTCAGAAAGAGGGAGAGAGTTCACAGGGAGAGTAGCAGGAAGAGAGAAAAGGAGAGGGAGAAGATAATTTAGGAGGAGGAGGGAAGGGGAGAATATGAAGGAGGAGGAGGGAAGGAGTGAAGATGAGGAGGAGGAGGGAAGGGGGAAAGATAGAAGAGGAGGGAGAAGGAAGGAAGATGGAGGAGGAGGGGGGAAGGAGAGAAGATGGAGGAGGAGGGGGAAGGAGAGAAGATGGAGGAGGAGGGGGAAGGAGAGAAGATGGAGGAGGAGGGGGGAAGGAGAGAAGATGGAGGAGGCTCAGAGTGAACAGAGCAGATTTCATTATCGACCTTTGCAGAATCTGCTGGACTTTAAGAGAACTGTGTGTGTGTGTGTGTATGTGTGTGTGTGTGTGTGTGTGTGTGTGTGTGTGTGTGTGTGTGTGTGTGTGTGTGTGTGTGTTCCGTCTACTCTCAGCTGTTATTTCTTGAGCCTGTATCTTCAGCGTCCAGCTGCTAGTGTCTCTGATCCATCAGCAGCTCAGACTGAACTTCTGGTTCTTAAAGTCCGACCTCTTCATGGAGTTTATGGGGAGCTGCTGACATCAAGTAGGAGTAACCCTTAACCTATTATTATTATATAATAAGTGAGCGACAGGCAGTCAGTAGTCTCTCTAGTTCTGAGAAATGTGCTCAAATCTGGACCAGAAACCAGAATAACTCTAGTTTCGGTAGGAGAGCGAGGGTTGGACATCAGTAAGACAACGACAACAATGATGCAGTTTGTCTTATTATTAATTGGAACAACAATAAAAAACAATTTGAACAAGCAAAAACAATAAACAATGTAACAATCAAATAAGCAGCAATCCCAAAATAAAATAACCCAAAATAAATCAGTGTCCTTTATCGTTGGGCCCGTTAATTCACTCTGGGTCTGAGTGAACTGAATGTATCAGAGCTCTTTTCCTACCACTTCCATTCAGGTCTCACCACCTAGCTCGGACTAGGAATCTCTCCCAAAGGTTCGGGGTGATCCTTCGATGGAATCCAACTGGAACGACTCCGTCTCTCAGTCTGTCGACGCTCAGTTCTGTATCCTAGAAATAAAAACCTGACCTAACGACGGTCAGAAAAATCCACATTCAGTACAATCGTATAGTTTCACATCATCACCAATCAACATCATACTCATCTTCATATCAACTGGTTCAAATATTCACTTTCATATGATCTGGTTCAAACCCTATTATTCTATTCAAGTTTCATTTAGTTGTACAACAAATATATATTCTCTATTTATGGTATGAAACTATAAATGCATCTGAAACAGCTGTTCCAGTGCATCTGAGTAACAAGACACTTCAACTTATCACTAATAAATTCAATAGTGACTTATCACAACAACATTTAACATTCATGACATTTTATACACTAACATGAAGCAGAATACATAGTAATTTAAAGTTATTGAGCATTAATGTGCTATCATGTCCTGTCTGCAGCGGTTACAGAGCAAAAGAGCACTAAACATTGACTTCACATCACTTAAAGCAGCACTCTGGAGGATTTCATCAGGAGAGCAGTTTTTGAATCTAGCGTCCAAAGGCTCCTCCTCAAAACATCTCGACACGCGCGTCCGGTCGCGTGTGCGCGCGTGCACGCGGCGCATATACTTCGGACATGAACTGTACAGCTCAATGTGTAGGGTTTAATCACTCACAGTTCACAATCTTATTCCAACAATACTACGAGGGTCTGATGAGCCCTCTCTGTCCCTGCTGCTTCTGATATTAGCTCTGTTAGCAGAGAGCTGCTGCTGGACTCTGAAGCTGAACTTGACTCGGCCCTGGATGAACTTTCTGACCAAAATAAACGCGTAACCCTGTCAAGCCTTGCCATTCTGTGAGGTGAAAGGTTTAAAAATAAAAATAAACCCGTCTTTAGCTGGAGAATGGGTAGGTTTTTAGTAGAAATGAGCTGTGAGTCCTCAGTGAACGGCTGAGACGGCAGAGAAACACACGGAGCGTCCTGTACGACAGCGCCCCCTACTGGTACAGGTTTGGTCGATGCGCGTGCATGTTGAGAGAATGCAGACATTTGAATTTCATTGGCTGAAAAATGTCGGCGGCAAGAAATAATGCAAAGGGGTCTCTAGGAGGAAGGAGGGTCTTCATCAGAATGACAGATGTTGTGGAACTCAACCCATAGATCATAGTTTAGACCTGAAATATCATTTAGAACATTTAGAAAACTTTGATACAGAGAAAAATGCTCCAGAGAGCCGCTTTAAACAATGCATACAAAACACTACTTCATCTGTTTCTCACAGTTTGTGCAAGCAACATCACAAAGAAACACAAAATGTTACAAAAACAGCAACATTCAAGATAATAGGATAGCTAACTTCAAATTAGCAACATTAGCACCATTTCAGGGTAATGGAGGCTGTGTTTATTGTTTATTATTGTTTATTAAAAAGGATCCCCATTAGCTGACGGGTAGACGACAGCTAGTCTTCCTGGGGTCCAAGCAATACATACAACACAGTCACATTATAATCTAAAAACTATTAAAAACTATTGTACACAATCACTATTGGATTAAAAAACAGAACAATAAGACATAAAATTCAGTTGATTTAAGATAAAAACTAAGTAAAATCAAAACACATATAACAACTACTCGATTAACTGATCTAGATGATGTTTACGATTTTGCGTACAGGTGCAGTCTTAGTTTCTTTTTGAAGCTGAATTTACCCTTATCATCACGAACCTCAGCCGGAAGATTATTCCACAATAAAATAGATCTAAAAAACACAGTTCTCTTCATAAAATCCGTCTTAGGTTTAGGTAAAGTAATCAGTCGGCTCATAGCTCCTCTAGTAAACTGGGAATGCACATTTGAACGGAAAATTATGTTATTGTAGAGCATTGTAGGAGTCTGGGTGTCAATAATTCTTTTAAAAAACAATAGCGTATTAGCAGATAGTCTTTGCTTGACCATCAGCCATGAAATACGATTATGCATTTCTGTGGTATTATTTCTTAAGGAACAACCAAGAACCAGTCTTGCAGCTTTGTTTTGAGCTACCTGTAGTTTTTTTAAAAGACAGTTGGACATAGCAGACCACACAGCTGAACAGTAATCTAAATGACATCAAACCAGTGTACAAACAACCCGACTAAGCAGCTGTGAATTAAGAAATGGTACACATTTGCGTGTTATTGCGTGTTGATAATAACTTCTCCCTTTTTCAGCTCTACTAAGCTTTAACTTTCAAGTATTCAGTTCTTTAGAGACTCGACAGTTGTTTCCACCGTGGAGACTAAGTTTACTGAGCTTTCTCACCATTGAAACATTTGTTTGGTTTCTTTCACAGCCACGTGTGGCCTGGAATGCGTCACGCATCAATACAGACTCTACAAAAGCACAAACATGACGATATGACCACCGTCAGATATCGGATACTTTAAACAATCATTTAATGTTGCTAAGGTTAGAGATTTCAGTGTCTTTCCCCACGGATGGTTGGAGATTGTAAGTTCAGAATCTGGGAGATTTCTTGTGAATCTCTCTGGCAAAATAAAAATTGTGGGAGTGACGTGGGTTTCAATCACGTGGGATTATTAGAACTCCGTGATTGGTTGGATTTCTCCTAAGGAATCATGGGAAGTCTCCGTGATTGGTCAATTTCTCCTGATGAATTATGGGAAATGTAGTAAATCCATGTTTCAGCAGAAACTCTGGGGATGGTAAAATGGTAAATGGCTTGTATTTATAGAGCGCTTTCTACAGTGCAGAACACCCCAAAGCGCTGTACAACACAATCAGTCACTCACCCATTCACACACTGGTGGTGATAAACTGTTGTAGTCTCAGCTGCCCTTGGACACTCTGACAGAGGCGGGGCTGCCATGCACCGGCGCCCTCCAAGACCCTCTGACCACCACCAGTAGGCAAGTTGGGTGAAGTGTCTTACCCAAGGACACAACGACAGTCTAACCCAGCCGGAGCTGGGGATCGAACCGGCGACCCTCTGGTTACCAGACTGGCCACTCTACCAACTGAGCTAATGCCGCCCTCTGGGATGGGCCAGACCCATCCTGGGTATCTCAGGGCTATGAGTGTTGTAGGACTGTCTTGGTTGACACACCCCTGCAGCACTGCATGGTCGTCTGGGGCAGTTCTCATGGAGTGGAAGACTGGGGTGGTGGTCCCCATTTTAAAGAAAGAGGAGCAGAGTGTGTGTTCCAACTATAGAGGGATTACACTCCTCAGCCTCCCTGGAAAGGTCTACTCCAGGATACTGGAGAGGAGGGTCTGGATGATGGTTGGATCTCAGATCCGTTGTTAGATGTGAATGGCAGCAGCAGTAGTAATCTCCTTCCATCTGAGGAGCTAGGTCTACATGGTGTGTGATGAGTAAAAGCCTGATGCAGCGTGTGGAGTTTATTATGAGCACTTACACCAACACTCAACGCTGCTTTTGCTCGTTGACTGTCTCTGTTTTTTTGTAGTGGTTTTTGTGCAGGTGATAAAATAAGTTTGTGGTGTTGGAGTCCGTTGTTGGGACCGGGATTCAGAAAACTTTACAAACAACTGCTGACTGGTCCACGTGGGTCTTTTTATATTTAAACCACATCCATGAGACAGAAGTTGTCCCTCTTTTAGGGAAAAAACCCTCGGTTTGGGTTAGCTGGCTATCAGGTCTAAACGTGTCCACTAATGTCTTCCGCCATGTTTGTTTATGTTTTCCTGTGTGTTGCGTGCATGGGCATGCCGTAAAGCTCCGTACCGCGGTGTAAACGATGGAGTAAATGTGACCCATGTTCTGAGAGTAGAAGTGTTCTACACGTGTTCTGACAGTAGAAGTGTTCTACACGTGTTCTGACAGTAGACGTGTTCTACTCGTGTTCTGACAGTAGACGTGTTCTACTCGTGTACTGACAGTAGTTGTGTTCTACCCGTGTTCTGACAGTAGATGTTTTCTACTCGTGTTCTGACAGTAGATGTGTTCTACTCGTGTTCTGAAAGTAGATGTGTTCTACCCGTGTTCTGACAGTAGACGTGTTCTACTCATGTTCTGAGAGTAGATGTGTTCTACTCGTGTTCTGACAGTAGATGTGTTCTACTCGTGTTCTGACAGTAGTTGTGTTCTACCCGTGTTCTGATAGTAGATGTGTTCTACTTGTGTTCTGACAGTAGATGTGTTCTACTCGTGTACTGACAGTAGTTGTGTTCTACCCGTGTTCTGAGAGTAGATGTGTTCTACTTGTGTTCTGACAGTAGATGTGTTCTACTCGTGTTCTGACAGTAGTTGTGTTCTACCCGTGTTCTGATAGTACATGTGTTCTATTTGTGTTCTGATAGTAGATGTGTTCTACCCGTGTTCTGACAGTAGACGTGTTCTACCCGTGTTCTGACAGTAGACGTGTTCTACCCGTGTTCTGACAGTAGACGTGTTCTACCCGTGTTCTGAGAGTAGATGTGTTCTACACGTGTTCTGACAGTAGAAGTGTTCTACACGTGTTCTGACAGTAGAAGTGTTCTACTCATGTTCTGAGAGTAGACGTGTTCTACTCGTGTTCTGACAGTAGATGTGTTCTACACGTGTTCTGACAGTAGAAGTGTTCTACTCGTGTTCTGACAGTAGAAGTGTTCTACACGTGTTCTGACAGTAGATGTGTTCTACTCGTGTTCTGACAGTAGATGTGTTCTACTCGTGTTCTGACAGTAGATGTGTTCTACCCGTGTTCTGACAGTAGACGTGTTCTACCCGTGTTCTGAGAGTAAATGTGTTCTATCCGTGTTCTGACAGTAGACATGTTCTACCCGTGTTCTGACAGTAGACGTGTTCTACCCTTGTTCTGACAGTAGATGTGTTCTACCCGTGTTCTGACAGTAGACGTGTTCTACCCGTGTTCTGACAGTAGACGTGTTCTACCCGTGTTCTGACAGTAGACGTGTTCTACCCGTGTTCTGACAGTAGACGTGTTCTACACGTGTTCTGACAGTAGAAGTGTTCTACTCGTGTTCTGACAGTAGACGTGTTCTACTCGTGTTCTGAGAGTAGATGTGTTCTACTTGTGTTCTGGCAGTAGATGTGTTCTACTCGTGTTCTGATAGTAAACGTGTTCTTATAGCAGACGTGTTCTACCCGTGTTCTGATAGTACATGTGTTCTATTTGTGTTCTGATAGTAGATGTGTTCTACTCGTGTTCTGAGAGCAGATGTGTTCTACCCGTGTTCTGACAGTAGACGTGTTCTACTCGTGTTCTGACAGTAGACGTGTTCTACCCGTGTTCTGACAGTAGAAGTGTTCTACACGTGTTCTGACAGTAGACGTGTTCTACCCGTGTTCTGACAGTAGAAGTGTTCTACACGTGTTCTGACAGTAGAC
>SSNR01000280.1:338042-355819 GCA_006937965.1 Callopanchax toddi
AGATTCTGGTCTGTGGACCTGAGGACTCAGGTTGGAACTGTTAGTAGATTCTGGTCTGTGGACCTGAGGACTCAGGTTGGAGCTGTTAGGAGATTCTGGTCTGTGGACCTGAGGACTCAGGTTGGAACTGTTAGGAGATTCTGGTCTGTGGACCTGAGGACTCGGGTTGGAACTGTTAGGAGATTCTGGTCTGTGGACCTGAGGACTCGGGTTGGAACTGTTAGGAGATTCTGGTCTGTGGACCTGAGGACTCGGGTTGGAACTGTTAGGAGATTCTGGTCTGTGGACCTGAGGACTCAGGTTGGAGCTGTTAGTAGATTCTGGTCTGTGGACCTGAGGACTCAGGTTGGAGCTGTTAGTAGATTCTGGTCTGTGGACCTGAGGACTCAGGTTGGAACTGTTAGTAGATTCTGGTCTGTGGACCTGAAGACTCAGGTTGGAGCTGTTAGTAGATTCTGGTCTGTGGACCTGAAGACTCGGGTTGGAACTGTTAGTAGATTCTGGTCTGTGGACCTGAGGAATCAGGTTGGAGCTGTTAGTAGATTCTGGTCTGTGGACCTGAGGACTCAGGTTGGAGCTGTTAGTAGATTCTGGTCTGTGGACCTGAGGACTCAGGTTGGAACTGTTAGGAGATTCTGGTCTGTGGACCTGAGGACTCGGGTTGGAGCGTAGGTCTTTATCAGGTCAGTAACATAAAGAGGAGCTTGACCATGTAGGGCCCTGAAAGTTAGAGTCAGGATTTTAAAATGAACTCTACATTTAACATGTAACCAATCAGAGACCTCAGAATAGGAGTGATGTCATCTTTTCTGTTACAGTAGATGTGTTCTACTCGTGTTCTGACAGTAGATGTGTTCTACTCGTGTTTTGAGAGCAGACGTGTTCTACTTGTGTTCTGAGAGCAGACGTGTTCTACCCGTGTTCTGAGAGTAGAT
The DNA here is from genome assembly GCA_006937965.1 of Callopanchax toddi. NCBI lineage: Eukaryota > Metazoa > Chordata > Actinopteri > Cyprinodontiformes > Nothobranchiidae > Callopanchax > Callopanchax toddi. The sequence goes on from SSNR01000280.1 coordinate 338,978, forward strand.
ATTTTCTGACAGTAGACGTGTTCTACTCGTGTTCTGACAGTAGACGTGTTCTACCCGTGTTCTGAGAGTAGATATTTTCTGACAGTAGACGTGTTCTACCCGTGTTCTGACAGTAGAAGTGTTCTACTCGTGTTCTGACAGTAGACGTGTTCTACCCGTGTTCTGACAGTAGACGTGTTCTACTCGTGTTCTGACAGTAGATGTGTTCTACTCGTGTTCTGACAGTAGAAGTGTTCTACACGTGTTCTGACAGTAGATGTGTTCTACCCGTCTTCTGACAGTAGATGTGTTCTACTCGTGTTTTGACAGTAGAAGTGTTCTACTCGTGTTTTGAGAGCAGACGTGTTCTACTTGTGTTCTGAGAGCAGACGTGTTCTACTTGTGTTCTGAGAGTAGATATTTTCTGACAGTAGACGTGTTCTACCCGTGTTTTGACAGTAGATGTGTTCTACTCATGTTTTGACAGTAGATGTGTTCTACCCGTGTTCTGAGAGCAGACGTGTTCTACCCGTGTTTTGAGAGCAGACGTGTTTTACTCGTGTTCTGACAGTAGATGTGTTCTACCCGTGTTCTGAGAGCAGACATGTTCTGCCCGTGTTCTGACAGTAGACGTGTTCTACCCGTGTTTTGAGAGCAGACGTGTTTTACTCGTGTTCTGACAGTAGACGTGTTCTACCCGTGTTTTGAGAGCAGACGTGTTTTACTCGTGTTCTGACAGTAGACGTGTTCTACCCGTGTTTTCAGAGCAGACATGTTCTACCCGTGTTCTGACAGTAGACGTGTTCTACTCGTGTTCTGACAGTAGATGTGTTCTACTCGTGTTCTGACAGTAGATGTGTTCTACTCGTGTTCTGACAGTAGATGTGTTCTACTCGTGTTCTGACAGTAGATGTGTTCTACTCGTGTTCTGACAGTAGAAGTGTTCTACCCGTCTTCTGACAGTAGATGTGTTCTACTCGTGTTTTGAGAGCAGACGTGTTCTACTTGTGTTCTGAGAGCAGACGTGTTCTACCCGTGTTCTGAGAGTAGATATTTTCTGAGAGCAGACGTGTTCTACCCGTGTTCTGACAGTAGATGTGTTCTACTCATGTTTTGACAGTAGATGTGTTCTACACGTGTTTTGACAGTAGATGTGTTCTACACGTGTTTTGACAGTAGATGTGTTCTACACGTGTTTTGACAGTAGATGTGTTCTACCCGTGTTCTGACAGTAGATGTGTTCTACTCATGTTTTGACAGTAGATGTGTTCTACCCGTGTTCTGACAGTAGATGTGTTCTACTCATGTTTTGACAGTAGATGTGTTCTACACGTGTTTTGACAGTAGACGTGTTCTACTTGTGTTCTGACAGTAGATATTTTCTGACAGTAGACGTGTTCTACCCGTGTTCTGAGAGCAGACGTGTTCTACCCGTGTTCTGAGAGCAGACATGTTCTGCCCGTGTTCTGACAGTAGACGTGTTCTACCCGTGTTTTGAGAGCAGACGTGTTTTACTCGTGTTCTGACAGTAGACGTGTTCTACCCGTGTTTTGAGAGCAGACGTGTTTTACTTGTGTTCTGACAGTAGACGTGTTCTACCCGTGTTTTCAGAGCAGACGTGTTTTACTCGTGTTCTGACAGTAGACGTGTTCTACCCGTGTTTTGAGAGCAGACGTGTTTTACTCGTGTTCTGACAGTAGACGTGTTCTACCCGTGTTCTGAGAGCAGACGTGTTCTACCCGTGTTCTGAGAGCAGACGTGTTGTACTCGTGTTCTGACAGTAGACGTGTTCTACCCGTGTTCTGACAGTAGATGTGTTCTACCCGTGTTCTGAGAGCAGACGTGTTCTACCCGTGTTCTGAGAGCAGACGTGTTCTACCCGTGTTCTGAGAGCAGACGTGTTCTACCCGTGTTCTGAGAGCACATGTGTTCTATTTGTGTTCTGATAGTAGATGTGTTCTACTCGTGTTCTGACAGTAGATGTGTTCTACTCGTGTTCTGAGAGTAGACGTGTTCTACCCGTGTTCTGACAGTAGATGTGTTCTACCCGTGTTCTGACAGTAGACGTGTTCTACACGTGTTCTGACAGTAGACGTGTTCTACCCGTGTTTTGAGAGCAGACGTGTTTTACTCGTGTTCTGAGAGTAGACGTGTTCTACTCGTGTTCTGAGAGCAGATGTGTTCTACCCGTGTTCTGACAGTAGATGTGTTCTACCCGTGTTCTGACAGTAGACGTGTTCTACACGTGTTCTGACAGTAGACGTGTTCTACCCGTGTTCTGAGAGCAGACGTGTTCTACTCGTGTTCTGAGAGTAGACGTGTTCTACTCGTGTTCTGACAGTAGACGTGTTCTACGCGTGTTCTGAGAGCAGACGTGTTCTACCCGTGTTCTGAGAGCAGACGTGTTCTACTCGTGTTCTGACAGCAGATGTGTTCTACCCGTGTTCTGACAGTAGATGTGTTCTACACGTGTTCTGACAGTAGATGTGTTCTACTCGTGTTCTGACAGTAGATGTGTTCTACTCGTGTTCTGACAGTAGACGTGTTCTACTCGTGTTCTGAGAGCAGACGTGTTCTACCCGTGTTCTGAGAGCAGACGTGTTCTACTCGTGTTCTGACAGTAGACGTGTTCTACTCGTGTTCTGAGAGCAGACGTGTTCTACCCGTGTTCTGAGAGCAGACGTGTTCTACTCGTGTTCTGACAGTAGACGTGTTCTACCCGTGTTCTGACAGTAGACGTGTTTTACTCGTGTTCTGAGAGCAGACGTGTTCTACCCGTGTTCTGAGAGCAGACGTGTTCTACCCGTGTTCTGAGAGCAGACGTGTTTTACTCGTGTTCTGACAGTAGACGTGTTCTACCCTTGTTCTGAGAGCAGACGTGTTTTACTCGTGTTCTGACAGTAGATGTGTTCTACCCGTGTTCTGACAGTAGACGTGTTCTACTCGTGTTCTGAGAGCAGACGTGTTCTACCCGTGTTCTGAGAGCAGACGTGTTCTACCCGTGTTCTGAGAGCAGACGTGTAGAGAATCCTAATCCTCCTCTGAGGTGTGATGTTGCTTCTGCTCTTCATGCTCTGAGTTTCTTCCTCAGAGTTTTCCTCTTTGATCTTTTCTTGCTCATCCATCGAGGCGAAGCTGCAGCCAGTAATGCGTCTGTCGCAGTGCTTCTCCATCAGGAGTTGTTCAGAAACAGAAAATCAGCTTCTCTGCTCATCAGAGCCACACAGCATTTGTTCTAGTTGTATGTGCATACAGTAATTATTAAATGGTGATTTAAGTGTTGTATTTGACATTAAGCGGTCCAAATTCAACACATCCACTAAGAGCAGGAGCTGGTGTACACATTTCTCTCATATTTGAGGTGCAGTGATTTGTTGATTGCAGCAGTAAACATCATGTAAGTTTTATTCTGTTTATTGTGCTGAAGGCAGCCAAGCATCCCTTCTTTCTGCTACTTGCTGTGTTTACACCCTTAAAGCTGCTGGATGGCGGGGGTCCCGGTTCAAAGAGCTGTAGACCAGGGGCCTCATGCATCAAGCATGTGTGTGCTAAAATGTTTTGGCATTTCCACATAGAAGTCAGATGTGTCAATAATGAACTGAATGTGGAATATTCTTAGCTCTACACCAACTTCCTGTCTGGTGTAGGCAAATTTCTACATGTGTTGGTTTGTTGGAGCCACTTAGTGGGCATACTGGGAACCTGGTAATGATGTAGAAATGATTACACCAGAGACATGTGAAAAATGTCGCAGTTCCATGAATGGATTTTACAGCATGAGCAAAGTGGAGCAGAAATCCCTTTAACAACAGCTTTTCCCTGATTAGACGACGTCACAGCTGGAGCAGAGAGAAGAGAGCCTGGTTTTACAGATCCAAAGGATTCCCTGGACCAGCATGAAGCTCATCAGCTGCTTTAATGTTTCCCTGGACAATTCTGCTGGAACTGAGCTCAACATGGCAAGGAGCCCTGAGCTGTCGTATCCTCCAGCAGCTAATGACCTCTCTGGGGTTTCTAACACCAGGAGCTCCTCACAGCGAGCTGGTAGGCCAGTGTTGTGTCCAGGTGACAAGCTGTCCTTTAGCTCTTTGTCCTGATGCAGAGGACAGCATGTCTATCATAATGTTTAGCCTCCTCTATGTCATCCAGAAGTATCTTTAACTTAACTTCTGGAAAATGCCTCCTCATTCCCACTTGGAGATGAGATTTTAAATCAGAGAGGAGAATCACACCTCCTGGATTAGCATCTATTAGCAAATTTACACGGAAGCACCTCAAGGGGCGGAGTCTTGTGTCCCCCTATATAGATCAATTCCACATTGATCAGGATGAACAAAGGAAGATTTATTGAGTCCATGAAATGTTTAGTTTGATACGTCCGGGTTTGTTTGAGTGGAAAATGACTTTTTTAAAATGTATTTTTATTGAAAATGAGTGAAACAGGATACGTACAAAGATACAAAATGAAAGGAGAGAAGAGGCTTTGGAACAATGCTCATTAACTTCTTTAACTACCCCCCCCCACACACACACACATCAACACAGAGGGCTAGTAAGTAAATCCAGTAGGAAAAAAGAGAACATGCATGTGTTGACTTCCACTGACGTTTCCAGGGGCCTCATCTATAAAACTTGCTGCTTCATTGTGATCAGGTGTGAATCAGCTCTTGTGATTACTGAGTCAGATGAATACAGTGGTCCTCGCTCTTTTGCGGTCTCACAGTTTTGTAGATTTTTTTAGTGTAGTTTTGCGTGCTTTGTTTGACAGCGCATTGTGTTCTGCATCCTGACCGTTGTCAGTCGATCTCCTCCGTGCAGCGCCGTTGCCTGAGTGTCGCAGCAGAGTGCAGCGCGTCCTGACTCCTCTCTGGAGAATGCATACTGGACCACCCAGGAGTCGCTGGGTGAGTCGCACCCTTATCATGCTCCCGTCCTTAAGAGAGCGCAGTGGGAGGTGAGAGGCACAGAGCAGCTCCCAGCTCACTTGCAGCTTCTCAGGAGGTGATCGGTGCTGCACTGCAGCAGCTGTGGGCTTTTTACCACGACGAAACACACTGTCTGTCAGACACGATCAGTACATCAATGAAATGATTGATTCTGCTGTTCTGATGATCCTGTAGTGTTTAAACAAGAGAGAAAGGTGTTAAGATGTTAATTCCTGTCTGAGAAAAGCATAAAGTGTGTAGTGAGGGGTTTACAGCCTTAAAACATCTGGAATAATTATAAAAATATACAACTGCTACTTTGTGGATTTCACCTATTGCGGGTTATTGTTAGAACGTAACTCATAAACGAGGGACCACTGTACTGCAGTGACTCTGTGTGATGGATGCTCTGCTCTCCTTGAAGATCAGACAGTGTCAGAATCCAGATGAGGAGTTTTTAGAGACCACGTAGACGTCCAGGTCCATGATGAGGACTGATCAGCTGATTTAGATTCTCTAGCATCCTATGGATCCATGTGCTGATCTGGACCTGGTGTTAGACCAACCGACCCACCAGAACCACCTGCAGCTTCTGACCTCTCAGGTTTCTTTAACCTGCTGGTTCAGGTGGGCTGATCTTAGTCTGACAGGATGAACAACAGGACATCTGCTGCCTGGTGCCTCTTTGGATTCAATGTTTCTCTAACCCTAACCTGACCCTCGATGTAACCCCCCACCACCTTTATTGCTCTGATATTGATTAAAAATACATTTTCCCGTTCTAAAACGTTCTTTGCTGTTTGTGTTTTAGAACCAGTTCCACCTCCAGATGGTGACGGGTGTCCCAGAGTCTGCGCTGTCTGATCTGCTGATGACCGTTCTGCAGCGGTCTGGATGGAGAGAAGGGACCGCGGTTTTGTGTCGAGGCTGGGAGGAGGCTCGTGGTCTTCTTCGGCTCCTGGACGCTCAGAGCTTTGTGTCATGGGACAGTGTGGAGAGGGTCACCTGGCACCTGCGGGCCTTCCTGAACTTGACGCAGTTGGCCCATGATGACACACAGATACGTGACTTCCTGTCCAGACACTTTAAACAAAACCAGCCTCCTCCAACATCAGTGCTGCTGTTTGGGGCAGACCCTCAATGTGCAGCTGCTGTGCTGCGCAGCGCTCAGGACCTGGGTCTGACTTTACCCATGGTGCACTGGGTGTTAGGCCAGCCACTCAGTCCAGACGAGCTGCACACTATTGGTCTTCCATTGGGCCTGTTGGCCTATGGCGAAGTGGACCGGAAACCTTTTGACTTCTACATCAGAGACGCCCTGCAGCTTGTCACCAGGGCTATTGCTGCAGCCACCATGGTGAGGCCAGACCTCGCTCTGATCCAGAACATGGAAAACTGTTTCAGTGAACCCAAGGTGCTGACATCAGGAAACTTCTTGTCAAGGTGAGGAACTGTCTCAGGTTGGGTGATTGGCATTTAGAGAAACATTTACTTTGTTAAACTCCAGATAAACTTGTTCCACACGGTCAGAGCTAGAATGATGTCACAGTTTAACATCTTCAATTCACATCAGAACTGGTCCAGGTTCAAACCCAGTGACACACAGCCCAGTCAGTCAGTCAGTCGGTCAGGTGCCTCTCTAAAAGAACCGTCACTGAATCTACTCTGAGCTAAAGCTCCAAGGAAAAAAGCCTCCATCAGAACCAGAACCAGGTCGAGTCAGGATGCCGTGACTGGTCTGAGTGGACAGGAAATGAGACAAACAGAAGAGGGGACATCATTTTTATGTAGTCATAGTTTCACCCTCTCTGGAGTCCTTGGGATGATGAGGAAGCTGGGGTTGAACTGGCAGTCCCCCTGGGTCCAGTAACCCACTCTGTTCCTAAACCATAGCCATCCTGTGCTAATCTTAAATTTAGAAGATGCCAAATGTGTTGTTAAAAACCAAAACCAGAACCCTTGGATGACCTGCCAGGTCTGCACACTCCTTACAGCTGATTCAGGTCCGATGACAACCTGTACAGAGCTGCTTGTGCCGATCTGAAAAGTAGGATTCAAAAACCGAGATGGTTTTTAGGAGGAGCATAGAGTCCCACCTGTCCAGCTGGCAGGGCGTACAAGACAACTCCAGAGGTTGTGATGTGACGACGGACCGTAGCGCTCTGCTGGCGGAGGAGATGAACTGCTTTTTATTTTTGATTCAGGTCATGTCTCACTGAGAACAGGAGTCAGTACTTCTATGTCTCCATCATCTGTCGTGGTTTGTGTCATGTGCTAAATGTCACAGAGTTGTAAGGAGTCTCACTCATCTACTGGACTTTAGCTGTGATTCAGAGAGAAGTCACCAGAACGAAGGACAGGAAGTGGAGCAGGACCTGTTTACAAGCAGGCGTGTTTGAGGGGTCGAGCAATAGATATAAAAAACTATTTCAAACTCAGTTCATGTCTTTCAAAAATTGTATTGACTTTGATGCATCAAAGACCCAGTTTTTGGCTTTGACCCACATAACAACCACGGCTACTTTTTAAAAACAAGCTACTTGAAATGATAGGATTAGTTTAGAGACACAGAATCAGAACGTCCTGTTTTACGGACCACCCTAACAGTACACCTGGCAGTAAGCTCCGCCCTCATCTGTATGTTACCTGTTCTTTCTCTCCTACTTCAGGTTTCTGGCCAACATGTCGTTCTCAGGACTCACAGGTCCAGTCCGAGTTCACCAGAACTTGTCTCAGATCCTCACTTCACACAGATTCCACATCTGGAGCCTGCGGCGAGACGCGATGGGTCAGCCCACCTGGGTCACGGTCGGCAGCTGGGAGCAAGGGCGGCTGCAGGTGGAAGACCAGGAGGTGTGGCAGGAACCCAAACCCTATCCCAGAACAGGGGGAATGAGTGGGAGGACTGGGGGCCACTGGAGGCCGGGAATGCCGGTGGCGGGGCGTCGGGTTCGGGTGGTGACCCTGGTGGAACATCCCTTCGTGTTTACGCGGGATGCAGATGATGATGGAAGCTGCCCAGCAGGTCAGTTCTGTTTGGATGCCGGCACCAACAGCTCAGAGATCCTGGAGCGGTACTTCAGGGATGTTTCTGGTGAGAACGGCAGTTCACTGCCTTTGGAGTACAGAAAGTGTTGCTATGGATACTGCATTGACCTGCTGGAGAAGCTGGCTGAGGACCTGGGCTTTGACTTTGACCTGTACATTGTTGGAGATGGAAAGTATGGCGCGTGGAAGGGCAGGCGCTGGACTGGACTGGTGGGGGATCTCCTGAATGGTCTGGCAGACATGGCCGTCACCTCCTTCAGCATAAACTCTGCCCGAAGCCAGGTAATCGACTTCACATCTCCCTTTTTTTCCACCAGCCTTGGGATCTTGGTGCGCAGTAAGGACACGGCGGCCCCCATCGGGGCCTTCATGTGGCCCCTGCACTGGTCTATGTGGGTGGGAATCTTCCTGGCCCTGCACATTACAGCCCTCTTTTTGACACTGTATGAGTGGAAGAGTCCATTTGGCATGACGCCTCACGGACGCAACAGAGTGAGAGTGTTCTCCTACTCCTCAGCGCTCAATCTGTGCTATGCAATTCTCTTCGGACGCACCGTGTCCTCAAAGACCCCCAAGTGCTGGACGGGCCGCTTTCTAATGAACCTGTGGGCCATCTTCTGTCTTCTGGTGCTGTCCAGCTACACTGCCAACCTCGCTGCCGTTATGGTGGGAGAGAAGACCTTTGAAGAGGTCTCAGGGATCCATGATGCCAAGGTGAACTAGTAGATCAGCTTTCAGCCTCTTTTTCAAATGTGAGGTTTCTGAAGTTTTTAATGGAAATGTTTGTCCATAAATATGAGCATGAGGATTGTGCAGAAATCAAATGTTCCTCAAAAACCCTGCAGCCACAATCACCCCATTAAATCCTAACATGGAGATCTCACGTAGTCTCATCTCTGTGTTCTGTACCGAATGCAGAGTCCTCTGGGAAATTCAGCTTCCAGCAGTAGTAGCACATCGACAGGAAGACAGTTTCAACAAGAAGTATTTGCAAAAAAAAACCTAATAAAAGGAGTAGGAGCGTTGTAAGAAAAAAATTAAAGAAAAATGGGCAAAATGATAAATAGCATCAGAATTTACACCAGATCTTGATAAGTGACTGTACGTATACGCATCCATCTATTTTCTCTACCTGCTTCATCCTCCACTGGGGGGGCTGGTCCTAACTCCAGCATCCTGGGGTGAGAGGCGGGGGACACCCTGGACAGGTCCCCAGTCCATCACAGGGTCACATATAGACCCCTTGAATGTTATTGTTTTCATCCGTGTACTTTAGGACCAGCTCAGTCGCTGGAGGGCAAAAGTCCAGCTCTGGCAGCTAAACAGAGCTGTATCTCTGAGGTTTAAACTAACAAATAAAGCACTTTTAAGCATTTTACAGATTGTAAAAAATGAAGCAGGAAACAAAACATATCGGACAGATAGGTTAAACAGATTAACGAGGGTTAAATGCTTGGTAGGTGAGCTTATCGTACTTTTTCCGGATTTCTGAAGGGAGCCAGAGTCCCGTAGGGCGGGAACGACTACGTAAAAAACTCCCGATGCTTTGAAACGGTTGTCTGAGACAGCGGGAGGGTGATGGTGATTTAGGGGAGCAGAGAGGTCAGGAGAGAGCTTTATGTGAGGAGTAGACCTTAAATCCCTTTGAATAAGCTAACTAGCTGTGGAGCTAGCCTGCTGGAGTCCTCTGAACCGGGTCTGGACTAAAGTCCGGTGTAAGTTCTCTCAGCTGAAGCAACGAAAAAGTAATCCGATCTCTTCTGCGTTGTGCGGGTTAACGTTGAAGGATTACCGTGACACCGGTAGTTTTTGTAGATTAATAGATTCTCCTCTGATGAGCTCCGTGAACCAAAACACAAAGCAAACAAAGCTACCGACTCCGAACTCCGTCCTCTCCCGAACAAACGGGCTGATCTCAGGAGGGACAGTTTATGAATAAATAAATAAATCATTTTTATATTTCTGACCTACCTGACGAGCTCAGTAAACATAAAATCAATGACATTAATGTCTGCCTGCTCCGATTACGGAACACATTTTGTCTAATTATTTAAAAATAAACTAATTTAACCAGGTTACAAAGGCTGATAAGTCATTAGATGGCTATAACTAGTTGTCTTAACATATGAGGCAGATATTTAACTTTTTTACCTGTGATGAGACTTTGGCTCCATGATGTGATGGTTAATCCACTAGAAGTCTCTGACTTTGGTGATTTTATCAGCTGGAAACCAGTGAAATGTTACCTTACTGTCCTTCTTTCATTGATTTGTGCAGCTTGCATGTGTTAACCATGCTGATAGATATTATTTTGTCGCTATTTAGCTCAATTTATTGACAATTGACGGATAATAACAACGGCGCTCAGCGGGGCTGTGCCGTCTTCTTGCCCCCCAGCTTCTGGCTGGGGGCGGGACTTTGGCAGCGTGATGTCACGCGTCAAGGGTTCTATAGACAAACAACCAGGCACACACCCAGGGACAGTTCAGGGACACCAACAGACCTGACGTGCATGTCTCTGGTTTGTGGGAGGAAGCCGGACAGATCCCACACAGAGAGGCTGCAGAGCCGGTGTAGGTACCCGATCGGCTCGGCGTCCTTCTCCTACCGACGACGTCACACTACGGCAAAGCCACTCGGACAAAATACGCTGTAAATCTTTGTCGATGCTGTTCTTCCACACGTTTTGGAAAGAGTTTAGCAGGTTTGTTTATAAAAACACGATTCTGACCACCTAAATGTGTTTTCATATCTGTAGTTTATTAATAAAAACACGATGTTGTCTTTGTTTTGAAACTACATCAAACCAACATCAGACTGTGCCAAATAAGTTCTCATATGTGAACGTTTTAAATGTATTTAGATAATTAGCAGGCCTGGCCGTTTGTATAAATGTAGGATTCTTCTGAATATTTCGTTAGTTCTGATGTAAATAAATCTAAAGATTCATTCAAACGAAGTTGTAGTCCTTACTCGGACTACAGCCGTGAATTTATCCGGACCAATCAAAAGCTTCAGCGTCAATGTGCAAACGTAACTTTTACGAACGTGGTAACGTCACTCCCGTTAGTGGTACGTTCAGTCAATCAGTTCGTGCTACGTAATCGGCAGGCGCAGGCCCCGAGCGGATCTGGCAGGCCGAGTAGACGTGGTACCTACACCGGGATGTGAACCCACCACCTTTCTGCTGTGAGGCAACAGTGCTACCCACTGCCCTCTACAAATACACATACAGAAGTGTATATATATATATATATATATATATATATATGTATATATATATATATATATATAAAATTAAATCAAATCTTCATCATCAGAATCATTAATGTCCTCTTCAGAAGCTGTTACCATCCAGCTCCAGGTCTTCCTCACTCAGAATGTTTCTCTCTCTTCTAGTCTGACTTCTACACCTTCCCTCCTAAGGTAAACTGGTAACAGGGTTATTAGTTACCATATCAGTGAGGGGGGGTCCAGTTCTCTGTCTGCAGGTCAGCGTGTGTCAACGAGCTTCGTCAGACTGATGCTACTTTAAACGCTGCCCTTCAACAGGATGTGTGTTATTATGGGCTCAGTGACTGTCTCAGTAGAGCTGAGGTATCTGGTGCTCCTGCACACTGGTGGACCAGACTGGTGCCCCCTGTATTTATACATGTATACACACGATTGTCTGACTGGCTGTTGTTTCTGTTCTTCTCCATTCTGTTCAGTCCTCTGCCACCCCCAGTATAAAGGGCTGTCACCAGAAGGTCCAGCTTCGTGGCGGACAGGGACAGATCAGTCAGTCGTCTCAGCTCTGTTTATTCTAAATGTAGTCTCAGCTCCTTCAGAGGAATTATTCAGAATGGGAGAGTCTTTATTCATCGACTTTGTTGGTAATTTTCAGTAACAATTATAAATTTAATTAGCTCTGTGGATTATCAGCTCTGCTCTGATTAGACTTTAATTCACTGACTGACTGAAGCCTTATGATCCAGTCAGCTACAAGCCAGCACCGTCGTGCATCATGCCAGCAGATCCAGAGACCTGCATAGAGACAAGGAGCTCCAGAAACGAGGGACCAGCAGGTCCAGAGACCAGCAGGTCCAAAGACTAGAGACCTGTGTGTTTGATTTGGTTCAGAACGCAGCAGAACACATCACGTCACCCCTCTGTTCACGGAGCTCCACCTTTAGCTGCTGCATCAAATTCAAGGCTCTCCTAGCATACAGGGTCCTGAATGGAACGGCTCCATCTACTAGAATCCTCTATCAAAGGGTGACTCTGGTCATCAGAGGACCGTCGGCTAGCAGAGCTGCACCACGCTCAAGAACATCCAGAGTCTTCCTCTTCTCATGTGTCGTTCCACGATGGTGGAATGACCTACTGAGATACCAGAACAGGGGCGCCCTGTCCATCTTCAGGAACCTCCTGAAGCTCTTCAGAGAACATCTTCTAATCTAGACTGTCCCTACTCTACTGCACTTCCCTCTACGCTGGTATTCTTTTCCCACACTGACCCCTGTGACCTCTGGCTGAGCCTGATTAGTGTTCGTCCCTCAAAAGCCTAATCATTTTGAAACTGTATTCATTCTGTTTTCTAACTGTTCTAACATTTTTATTCTTTTAATTTTTGATGTTTTCAGTTTGAATTCACTGTTATTATTATTATTCCTACACACATCCCTAAACATGTTATTGTTATTCCAGGGGTCGTCATCATTTCAGTGTCTGTCTGACTGCAGCTAACCCCCATCCACACACACACACACACACACACACACACACACACACACACACACACACACACACACACACACACACACTGGTGGAGCTGTTAACCTGCTAACTCGAAGCCTTTTATAAAATGTGGTGCGGCTCCTGAGGGTAGCTGATGATGGAGGTGGAGGGTGACGCTCTTTATTGTTGTTGCCTTTAGCTCCATCATCCATCACGAGGCTTTCGTTTTGGGACAGTGAGAGAAAGCAGCGCTGAGGATTACATGAAGAAGAGTTTTCCAGAGATGCACGAGTACATGAGACGCTTCAACGAACCCACAACACCCGAAGGAGTCGCCACCCTCAAGTAAGACCTGCTTGTGTTTATCTAGTCAGCTCTCTGTGTCTCTGTCTAAAATGTTTGTGATTGTAAAGCTGCTCTAGTTCATCTTCAAACAAGCTCGGTATCGCTAGCTATTTTACACAAACAGAGCTCTCACCCCTCCTGTCGGCTATAATCCTATAGATATACAAGATGGTGCAAAACACCAGTCGTTGAAACGCTATACCAGCTACGTCCAAACATTTTTGGTTTTCTGCTAGCTGAAAAGGTGTTTTTCTTTTTGGGACTCTGGTTTTTTTTTTTCCTTTTCTTCTGTGTGTGGGTTGGGGGGGGCAGCCCCCGGTTGGGTTAGACTTCTATGCACCTCTCACTGGTGACAGAACAACAACCTGGTTTCTGTCCGACAATCCGCTCCGGTCGGAGGTGCAGCGGAGGGGCATGACGAGGTGAGGTCCAGACAGGCCGGACGGAGCCGGAACTGCTTCCAGACCCAAACTGCTGCAGTGCCTCCACCCCCCCGAGTCGTCTCAGAGTGCAGTCAGTGTGTGATTTGTGAAAAAGCAGAGTGGGGGGGGGGGGGGGGGGGGGGGGGTCCTGTGCTTGTTGTGAGTTCATCTGACCAGAAAATTATGTGTCAAATTATTAATGAAGGAAGTCCCCGGCATTCCAAAGAATCTATTTCCAGCTCCAATCACAAAACGGATATTCATTTATGAACATTAAGATTTAGTTTGATGACTCTAATATCTGAGTCAGCAGCTTGTGCTTATCGCTACACCACTGAGTGACACCAGCTACTGATTTTGATACAAAGATTTATTTTTTGTATTTGTAAAAGTAAAATAGTCAGGTCTCTCAGTCCACACAAACCACTCTAAAGAATGCAATCAGGAGATGAGACATTTGTTGTCAAAACCCCATGCCCCATAATCCTTTGCTCACAGAGAACATATGTTAAAATTCAAGCAGCAGATTGTAGAAATAAAGATTATACGTTCTGTGTTAAACATGAAGCTGGTAAATGCTGCTGAAGGATTTGTTTTGGGATTTAGTTGCTGTAGTAACTGATTTCTGTGTTGAAGGACAGATCCTCCTCAGCTCGATGCCTTCATCATGGACAAAGCTCTGCTGGATTATGAAGTTTCTATTGATGCTGACTGTAAACTGGCAACTGTTGGAAAACCATTTGCCATTGAAGGTAAGGCGTTGCTGTGGCTCTGTGGGAACACTGGTGGGTTTAGTGGACAGTCCGGTCCCACAAACAGGCGTTGTCCCAAACTTCTTCAGGTTTACTCAACTAACTGCAAATGGGACTTTTCAGGACTTTCCACTTTCTGTGAAATCTAATATTCTGCCTTTTGTGTTTGTTCAACAGAAACTTTAGAGTAGAGGCCTAACGGTTTCAAACCGATCATTGTGTGGTAGAAACAGTCAGTCAGTCTGTAAGCCAGTCTTTAATGGTTACAGGGTTTCTGCCAAGTCACCTCTCGCTCAAGATTAATGAAGTTTTACCCCTAAAACACAATAAAAGACAATACCTATGATAAGAATATAAATACACACTGTTTAACAATATAAATGACAAATACATATGAATCCGTGTGGGTTCAGCCCATGTGACCCTCTTCTGGCCACGTTCCAGAACAGTAAATTAAAGTTCATGAATCAGTTCACAGAGCTCCAGTTAACAGGACAGTTCACAGGGAGATTTCTGGGGATGAAGGAACAAAAGATTTTCTAAGCTTTGGCCGCTACGGCCCCTCCACCTTGCTCTCTTTTTACAACAGTTTATTTATTTATTTTTATTTTATATCCGCCTTGCTACAAATAACATTTTGTAATCCCAGCACTTTGCACAAGCTCTCAAAAGAGAGAAACAGCTTCACAGAGGGCGGGGCTCAGGCTGAGCTCTGAACACGAACAGACTGTTAGTGCAGAGTGAGCTGATCACTCATATAGGGACACCTGAAAACGGTCAGAAATGACTTGGACTTGTATAGCGCTTTCTAAGTCCTGCTGAATCCTGCTGAATACACTTCACTTCATTAGCTAAACAATACTGCCTTGATTTATAATGAGCTCCTTTAGAAATCACAGTATTTTAACACATCCTATGTATGGTTCAATAATGGTTGTTGTTTAGTTTTCCAGGTTTTTAAAGTACCGTGAATAATGTTTATTGTAGTTTCACCTTATTGCCACAAGAGGGCGACATATACCAAGGTTTCTTCAACTAAAAGCTTGTTGTAATGCTTGTTGTAGTTTCATCTTATAGCCACAAGAGGGTGACAGATACAAGGTTTTTCAACTAAAAGCACTGTAAATAATGTTTGATGTAGTTTCACCTTATTGCCACAAGAGGGCGACAAATACCAAGGTTTCTTCAACTAAAAGCACTGTAAATAATGTTTGATGTAGTTTCACCTTATTGCCACAAGAGGGCGACAAATACCAAGGTTTCTTCAACTAAAAGCACTGTAAATATTGCTTGTTGTAATGTCATAAAACCGTCACAAGAGGGCGGGTGTGTGTCAGCAGAAACAGAAACCAAAGACTAAAAAGTCACCAGATAGTTCACTGCTTTGTACTACCATCCCAGCTGAATACATCTCACTTCATTAGCTAGCTGTTTTCAAACATTACTCCCCTGATTTATGAATTTCTTTTTTTTAACACAGTATTTTAACATAACCTAAGTATGGTTGAATAATAGTTTTACATTAGAGATGGTATTCTTTAATTTACTGTTTATTTTTTAAGGGTTTTTAAGCACTGTGAGTAATGTTTGTTGTAGTTTCATCTTATTGCCACAAGAGGGCGATAGATACCAAGGTTTGTCAAGTAAAAGCACTGTAAATAATGCTTGTTGTAATGTCATAAAACCACCACAAGAGGGCAGGTGTGTGTCAGCAGAAACAGAAACCAAAGACCAAAAAGTCACAAGATAGTTCACTGCTTTGTACTACCATTCCTGCTGAATACATCTCACTTCATTAGCTAGCTGTTTTCAAACATTTCTGCCTTGATTTATAATGAGCTTCTTTAAAAATTACAGTATTTTAACATATCCAAAGTATGGTTGAATAATGGTTTTATGTTAGAGATGGTGTTCTTTAATTTACTGTTTAGTTTTCCAGGTTTTTAAAGTACTGCGAATAATGCTTGTTGTAGTTTCACCTTATTGCCACAAGAGGGTGACAGATACCAAGGTTTTTTCAAGTAAAAGTACTGTAAATAATGCTTGTTGTAATGTCACAAAACCACCACAAGAGGGCGAGTGTGTGTCAGCAGAAACAGAAACCAAAGACCAAGAAGTCACAAGATAGTTCACTGCTTTGTGCTACCATCCCAGCTGAATACACTTCACTTCATTAGCTAGCTGTTTTCAAACATCACTCCCTTGATTTATGAGTTTCTTTAAAAATCACAGTATTTTAACATATCCTAAGTATGGCTGAATAAAGGTTTTACATTAAAGAAAATGTTCTTTAATTTACAGTTTATTTTTCAAGGGTTTTTATATAAAAGCACTGTAATTACTGTTATTTTTAATGTCACAAAACTGCCACAAGAGGGCGAGTGTTTGTCAGCAGAAATAGAAACCAAAGACCAAAAAGTCACAAGATAGTTCAGTGCTTTGTCCTACCTGTGCTGCTGTGTGTGGACCTGTGTCCAGAGGAAGGAGATGTACGTGTCTGGATCGAGCCCCCCCGCAGAGAGCCGCTTAAACCTCTGAGTCTGGGTGGACCATCAGGCATTTTTCCGGTGATATTAAGTTTGGGACCAGCGTTACAGTACATATCGCTTTATTCTGCAGCGCACGCTACCCCCCCCCCCCCCCCCCCCCCCC
>SSNR01000280.1:355829-406006 GCA_006937965.1 Callopanchax toddi
CCCCCCCCCCCCCCCCCCCCCCCCCCCACACACACACACACACACACACACTCTCCCACCTTGTCCTGGTCCCCACCAATGACAAGAGCAAATCTACGCCCTTGACATAGACACATTCACACACACAGTCACGATGGTAGTTAGCTACACTTTAGCATTTTTAAAGCCAAAACTACTTGAAAATTTCAATATTTGAACTCTTTAAACTTGTTTAAGAAAAAGTAAGTCTTCAAAGTGTTCAATCAGCTTCCTGGGAGCCAGCTGTGGCTGAGAAGAGACCCTGTAGGTTCTTCACTATGAAGAAAACTTTACTCAGGACAGGATGCTGTTAGCTTAGTAGCTCAGTACATTTCGTTTGTTTGTTTTCTACTTCTGTGTGGTGAGTTTTACCGTTTGATAGATGTTAACAGGTTCACTTTCTTTTTGGTGTCTGTGTCGACAGGCTATGGTATTGGTCTCCCACAGAACTCTCCTCTGAGCTCCAACATCTCAGAGTTTATCAGCAGATACAAATCAGACGGATACATGGACCTGCTGCACGACAAGTGGTACAAGGTGGTTCCCTGTGGGAACCGAGTGTTCGCAGTCACTGAGGTACCTCAGACGTGGACGATACCAGTTTGGGTTAGGGTCAGCCCTAACCCTCAGTGTAACGTTAGGTTGTCCTCCATGTGTCTGCATCAACCAAAGTACAGGGGGCTGGGGTCACGACCATCCATACCTGATGAGTTGTGGTTTGACCTTGGTTTCTGCCCTGTTTTCTCTGTTCAGCTCTCCATGTTTTATGTTTTCCATGTGTGATCTTGTCCTGCGTGTATCTGCTTAATGTGAAGTTTTATTTATCCTAATAGTATTTTGGTTCATGCCCTTGTGTTTCTTCATGTCCAGCCCCGTGTGTCTGATTGGTTCACTGCTTCCCCTTGTTAATCCCCCACAGGTGCCCCTCATTCCCCTGATTACCTTCCGTTGGTACGTATTTAAGCTCCCTTGTCTCGTCGCTCCTTGTTGGATGTTTGTTGTCTCCTCGCCCGCTGCCCACGTCTAGTTTTTTGTTCCCTGAATTCAGGTCATTTAGTCTTGGGTTTCCTGGCCCCGTTTTGAGTTCACCTCCTGCACATTGGGTCCTGCTGTATGTTCTCAGTGACAATGTATCCTCAGTGTCCCTAACGTGTCCTTAGACTACACTACCTTTAATCTGTCCTCACTGTGTCCTTCAGGCACTTAAACTACAACAGCTGTTTCTCCTCTTGCTCTCTTTCAGACTCTTCAGATGGGCATCAGTCACTTCTCAGGACTCTTTGTGTTGTTGTGTGTTGGAGTGGGCGGAGCTCTGCTGACCCTTGCTGGCGAACACGGTTTTTATCGATTTATTTTGCCGCACATCCGCCGCAGACAAAACTTGAAATACTGGCTGCACACCTCCCAGGTAAACTTCCTGTTCACTGCCAGTCCTCCACCTCTCTGATTCATCCAACCTCACGCTGAAACCTACGATGTTCCTAACAGAAAATCCATCGGGCTCTGAACATGACGTATGAAGACGTGAAGAGGCAGCGAGCGGAGAGGGAGAAAAGGTCAGTCTGTGAAAACATCTCGATTCTGGACTGGCACCAGGTGAGGAAGCTGTGTTTCCACCTCTGGAACAGTGACCCATCCTGGTACCCAGGATGTTATGGTTGATTCTCTGG
Organism: Callopanchax toddi; assembly: GCA_006937965.1. Lineage (NCBI taxonomy): Eukaryota > Metazoa > Chordata > Actinopteri > Cyprinodontiformes > Nothobranchiidae > Callopanchax > Callopanchax toddi. The sequence goes on from SSNR01000280.1 coordinate 357,518, forward strand.
GAGTTTCTGATTGGTTTAGGATTCTCAGTCACAGCTCATGTGATCTGTTTGTGAATGTTCAGATGTTCTTTTTCTTTAGGACACATCAGAGGGGAAAGACCCTCCAGTAGCTCCATTCTGAAAGAAAAAACACCAGGGATGAAAATGTCTGTAAAAACACTTCCTGTGTCTCTGTTTTTGTTTAGTTGTAACATACAGAACCCCCCTGGCCCCCCTGGTCCATCAGGCCCCACAAAGACCCCGACGTCTGGAACCTCGGCCAAGTGGAACAACGAGACCAGTAAAGATGTTGCTCCTACTGCTCCCATAGATGCTCGAGACTTCAAGAGAGTTCACTTCAGCTTGGAGACTCTCAACACCCGTCGCCTGCTCGCTCGCCTTGCAGCTTCTGATGCTAAAGGGGGCGGGGTTAAGGGTGACAACAAAGGGCCAGCCAAGCCAACGGTGGGGCCAACCACCAGGCTGTGTGAGAATGGAGGACCAGCAAATTCTTTAGTCAATCTGATAAGATCACGCTCTGCTGCTTCCTCTGCTCAACCTAATGCACCTCCCTCTGCGTCTACAGCCCCTCCCACTTCATCTACAACCCACCCTCCTGTGTTTACAGCTCCTCCTCTTGCTGCAGTTACCACGCCCCCTAAACCTGCAGCTCCTCCCACTGTGGTCTGTCCCCGGCCCGGAGAACTACAGGAGCTAGAGGAACAGATTGATCAGATGAGAGAGAAGCTGAAGGTGGCTTTGGCTCGAAGAGCTGAGATCCAGACCACTCTAGCAAAGCCTGTAGCTACTGTATCAAACTGCCCACAATCCATTGTTACCATGACGACAACAGAGACAACACCCACCACCTTAAAAACCGTCACTGCAACAACAGCTCCCTCACCCAACATGAAAAGTGTGATGACCATGACTGACCCGCCCCACAAGATGCTGTCCAAAGTCCTGCCCCTCCACAGCCGAGTGGCCAATCAGAGGAGATGATGCTCTCTACAGTCGTCACATGACCTTCTGAAAACACCAATCAGTTTGGCTCTTCAAACGGGGACAGAACCAGAATCCAGGTTAGAACTTAGATCACGTTACTGATCAGCACTAAATGTATTTGATTTGAGTTTTAATTCATACATGTAATCAAAGGGATGGTCTTTGAAGTGAGAGTGTTTCCTGTCACATCGCTGAGAAGAACAATTATTTCAGACCCTTAAAATGCCTCAAATCTTCCTGAGCAGCTCCGTTTTTAGGTCACGTCCCTTTATTAATACTGAATGTATCAGTGTCCTCGAAAACTGACGCCACACGGGCAGATCGACAACGTGGTCCAATCGACAGCATGGTCCAATCGACAGCGTGGTCCAATCGACAACGTGGTCCAATCGACAACGTGGTCCAATAGACAACGTGGTCCAATCGACAGCGTGGTCCAATCGACAGCGTGGTCCAATAGACAACGTGGTCCAATCGACAGCGTGGTCCAATCGACAGCGTGGTCCAATCGACAACGTGGTCCAATCGACAGACGTGGTCCAATCGACAACGTGGTCCAATCGACAACGTGGTCCAATCGACAACGTGGTCCAATCGACAACGTGGTCCAATAGACAACGTGGTCCAATAGACAGCGTGGTCCAATAGACAGCGTGGTCCAATCGACAGCGCGGTCCAATCGACAACGCGGTCCAATCGACAACGCGGTCCAATCGACAACGCGGTCCAATCGACAACGCGGTCCAATCGACAACGCGGTCCAATCGACAACGTGGTCCAATCGGCAACGTGGCCCAATAGACAACGTGGTCCAATCGACAACGTGGTCCAATAGACAACGTGGCCCAATAGACAACATGGCCCAATAGACAACGTGTCTAGACAACGTGGTCCAATAGACAACGTGGTCCAATAGACAACATGGCCCAATAGACAACGTGTCTAGACAACGTGGTCCAATAGACAACGTGGCCCAATAGACAACATGGCCCAATAGACAACGTGTCTAGACAACGTGGCCCAATAGACAACGTGGTCCAATAGACAACGTGGTCCAATCGACAACGTGGTCCAATCGACAACGTGGTCCAATCGGCAACGTGGTCCAATCTGCAACGTGATCCAATCGACAACGTGGTCCAATCGGCAACGTGGTCCAATCGACAACGTGGCCCAATAGACAACGTGGCCCAATAGACAACGTGGTCCAATAGACAACGTGGTCCAATAGACAACGTGGCCCAATAGACAACATGGCCCAATAGACAACGTGTCTAGACAACGTGGTCCAATAGACAACGTGGCCCAATAGACAACATGGCCCAATAGACAACGTGGTCCAATCGACAACGTGGTCCAATCGGCAACGTGGTCCAATCTGCAACGTGGTCCAATCGACAACGTGGTCCAATAGACAACGTGGTCCAATCGACAACGTGGTCCAATAGACAACGTGGGCCAATAGACAACGTGGGCCAATAGACAACGCGGTCCAATCGACAACGCGGTCCAATCGGCAACGCAGTCCAATAGACAACGCGGTCCAATCGACAACGTGGTCCAATCGACAACGTAGTCCAATAGACAACGTGGTCCAATAGACAACGTGGTCCAATAGACAACGTGGTCCAATAGACAACGTAGTCCAATAGACAACGTGGTCCAATAGACAACGTGGTCCAATCGACAACGTGGTCCAATCGACAACGTGGTCCAATCGACAGCGTGGTCCAATCGACAGCGTGGTCCAATCGACAACGTGGTCCAATCGACAACGTGGTCCAATCGACAACGTGGTCCAATCGACAACGTGGTCCAATCGATAACGTGGTCCAATCGACAACGTGGACCACGTGGTCCAATAGACAACGTGGTCCAATAGACAACGTGGTCCAATCGGCAACGTGGTCCAATAGACAACGTGGTCCAATAGACAACGTGGTCCAATAGACAACGTGGTCCAATAGACAACGTGGTCCAATAGACAACGTGGTCCAATAGACAACGTGGTCCAATCGACAACGTGGTCCAATAGACAACGTGTGGACCACGTGGTCCAATCGACAACGTGGTCCAATCGACAACGTGGTCCAATCGACAACGTGGTCCAATCGACAACGTGGTCCAATAGACAACGTGGTCCAATAGACAACGTGGTCCAATAGACAACGTGGTCCAATAGACAACGTGGCCCAATAGACAACGTGGTCCAATCGACAACGTGGTCCAATAGACAACGTGGTCCAATAGACAACGTGGCCCAATAGACAACGTGGTCCAATCGGCAACGTGGTCCAATAGACAACATGGCCCAATAGACAACGTGGTCCAATCGACAACGTGGTCCAATCGACAACGTGGTCCAATAGACAACGTAGTCCAATAGACAACGTGGTCCAATAGACAACGTGGTCTAATCGATAACGTGGTCCAATAGACAACGTGGTCCAATAGACAACGTGGTCCAATCGACAACGTGGTCCAATCGAGTCCAATCGACAACGTGGTCCAATCGGCAACGTGGTCCAATCCAATAGACAACGTGGCCCAATAGACAACGTACAACGTGGTCCAATAGACAACGTGGCCCAATAGACAACGTGGTCCAATCGGCAACGTGGCCCAATAGACAACGTGGTCCAATCGGCAACGTGGTCCAATCGACAACGTGGTCCAATCGACAACGTAGTCCAATAGACAACGTGGTCCAATAGACAACGTGGTCCAATTGACAACGTGGTCTAATCGATAACGTGGTCCAATCGACAACGTGGTCCAATAGACAACGTGGTCCAATAGACAACGTGGTCCAATTGGCAACGTGGTCCAATAGACCACGTGGTCCAATCGACAACGTGGTCCAATAGACAACGTGTGGACCACGTGGTCCAATCGACAACGTGGTCCAATAGACAATGTGTGGACCACGTGGTCCAATAGACAACGTGGTCCAATAGACAACGTGGTCCAATTGGCAACGTGGTCCAATAGACCACGTGGTCCAATCGACAACGTGGTCCAATCGACAACGTGGTCCAATAGACAACGTAGTCCAATAGACAACGTGGTCCAATAGACAACGTGGTCCAATCGACAACGTGGTCCAATCGACAACGTAGTCCAATAGACCACGTGGTCCAATAGACCACGTGGTCCAATAGACAACGTGGTCCAATAGACAACGTGGCCCAATAGACAACGTGGTCCAATCAGCAACGTGGCCCAATAGACAACGTGGTCCAATCGGCAACGTGGTCCAATCGACAACGTGGTCCAATCGACAACGTGGTCCAATCGACAACGTAGTCCAATAGACAACGTGGTCCAATAGACAACGTGGTCCAATCGACAACGTGGTCCAATCGATAACGTGGTCCAATCGACAACGTGGTCCAATAGACAACGTGGTCCAATAGACAACGTGGTCCAATAGACAACGTGGCCCAATAGACAAGGTGGTCCAATCGGCAACGTGGTCCAATCGACAACGTAGTCCAATAGACAACGTGGTCCAATAGACAACGTGGTCCAATTGGCAACGTGGTCCAATAGACCACGTGGTCCAATCGACAACGTGGTCCAATAGACAACGTGTGGACCACGTGGTCCAATAGACAAAGTGGTCCAATAGACAACGTGGTCCAATCGACAACGTGGTCCAATCGACAACGTAGTCCAATAGACAACGTGGTCCAATCGACCACGTGGTCCAATCGACAACGTGGTCCAATAGACAACGTGGTCCAATAGACAACGTGGTCCAATAGACAACGTGGTCCAATAGACAACGTGGTCCAATAGACAACGTGGTCCAATAGACCACGTGGTCCAATCGACAACGTGGTCCAATAGACAACGTGGTCCAATAGACAACGTAGTCCAATAGACAACGTGGTCCAATAGACCACGTGGTCCAATCGACAACGTGGTCCAATAGACAACGTAGTCCAATAGACAACGTGGTCCAATAGACAACGTGGTCCAATAGACCACGTGGTCCAATCGACAACGTGGTCCAATAGATAACGTAGTCCAATAGACAACGTGGTCCAATAGACCACGTGGTCCAATCGACAACGTGGTCCAATCGACAACGTGGTCCAATAGACCACGTGGTCCAATCGACAACGTGGTCCAATAGACAACGTGGTCCAATAGACCACGTGGTCCAATAGACCACGTGGTCCAATCGACAACGTGGTCCAATCGACAACGTGGTCCAATAGACCACGTGGTCCAATCGACAACGTGGTCCAATAGACAACGTGGTCCAATAGACCACGTGGTCCAATAGACCACGTGGTCCAATCGACAACGTGGTCCAATCGACAACGTGGTCCAATAGACCACGTGGTCCAATCGACAACGTGGTCCAATAGACAACGTGGTCCAATAGACCACGTGGTCCAATAGACCACGTGGTCCAATCGACAACGTGGTCCAATCGACAACGTGGTCCAATAGACCACGTGGTCCAATCGACAACGTGGTCCAATAGACAACGTGGTCCAATAGACCACGTGGTCCAATCAACAACTTGGTAAAAACATTTTTAGATGTGCATTTTTAGTCTAGAATGATAATGTCCTCAGAATCAAGCTCAGCCGTTAGCATGAGCCTATGACATCACTGATTGCTGGTTCCTGTAGGTGAGAAACCAACCAACCAATGAGAAGTTCTGCATTCAGCTCTACTTTCAAAACTCAGAACCATCCCTTTATTGGTTTACGTACAAAGATTAAAATCAAATCGATTTTTATCCTTTTACTTCCCGTTGCTGGAAGGAAAGGGATCGTCTGAGCAGTCAGTTCTGTAAGATCTATTCTCAGCATAGAGAGAAGCTGCATCCAGTCAAAGCATAAAGAACAAGAGAAGCAGCATTTTGAGTAAAAAAGTAAAATTTTCCAAATGACAAAATAATGAAGAAGATTCATGTGTATGTGTTAAAGTAAGTGAACAGCTGGAGGTCTTCGTGATGTCTCTAAGCTCCTCCCCCTGGGTGTTCAGCTTCAGACCAACAGACTGTGACTTTTTGATGAGCTGTTTAGCCTGCTGGTGTCACGCCTGCCTCGAGCGCACCACAGCAAAGACGCAACATCTGGAGCGTCCTGTTGCACTTCTTCAAGGACCTTGTCACCATCTTCTTTTTTTGTAGAAGTTCAGCTGATAGTGATTCTTGTTTCATCGTCTAACAATCACATCTCTACTTGTTCTCCTCTCCATTTGCCGTACCAACAAACATCACCGTGTTCGACCTGGTGCAGTCGTTTAGGTTTTCAGTGTAAATCCTGGTTGTTCAGGAATATCAGGGTAGGCCCAACTGCAGAACTTCCTGTGAAAAATCTTTTCTTACATTATGTAAACTTGTTTTTATGTGTTTTACAAGCAGAAAAAACTTTCGTATCTAAGATGAACCCCATGCCATAATTTAGAGCTTTTAATGGCCTCAGTAATAAAGGATTCCTTTAACTTTGATCAGCATTGTTTAAAAAGTCAGAAATGAACCAGGTCTACTTTCTTTAAATCACTTTGACCTTTAGGGGTTTTATTCTGACACTTGAAATAAAATAAGTCCAGTAAAAACTATTTTACATGTGATTTCTAAATGTGTTCTCATTTCAAATGAGTTTTTGTAAATAACAGCATAGATAAACATAAGTTTTAAACTTTTTATATAAAAAACTGTGAAATGAGGTGAATTTTAATGGATTATTTTTCCAAATAGTTCCAAAGATATTTTAGGAAACATCAAGTGTTATATTAATTATGGAGTGCCACAAGGGTTGGTCCTCGGACCCAAACTGTTTATTAGTGACCTGGTAAATGTATCTGAGCTACTTGGTATGGTTCTGTTTGCTGATGATACGTTGTTTTATTCAGGATCAGATATGAAGTCATTCAAGTGATAAATAATGAATCGATAAAGTTAAAAACATGGACACACATGTGTAAAACAGACCAAAGCAGCCTATATATAGTAACATACAGTATATGGAACACTTGTAGCTTCTGAAACGTGTTTTAAAGCAGCAGGAGGACTGCAGCACTATGAAAAACCACGGTGAGTAAATGCAGCAGTGAACAGAAGAGCTTCCTCTGATTCACGTCCAGCACCACTCTGGTTTATAAAGCAATAAAGTCATCCGTTCTTCATGAGCAGGACGAACTCCTGATGAGCGCTGGATCACAGCCAGATGTTTGAGGACTTGTCGAGTGTGTAAAAAATGAATTTTGTATTTTTATTAAGTTTTTTGATTTCAGATTTTGTCAGTGAAATTATTCATCAAATGTCTGAAAACCATTTTACTTATTAAATTCCAAACTCCAGCATTATAACAATGTCTGAGTGGTCTTTTACTTTATAGTTTCACTGTGTTGTCATGAATTTATTGATCAGAATGATGAATGATCAGCGCAGTAATTTAAATTCTTCATAAAAATAATGAAGCGCCAAGATATTTAGAGAGTCTTATTCAGAAAATTGTTGTAGTTTATATAGCTCAGGTAATAAAGGACATTTTGTTAACTTTGAGGACTTCATGTCCTGTTCTTAATCACTTTCTTGTCTTAATTCATCAACTTTTCAAAGTATCACACTCTAATCAGCTGATGAATCCAAAACACCTGCAAAGGGTTCCAGTCTGGTTCAGAAGGAGTCACAATCATGGAGAAGACTGACCTGACAGTTGTGTAGAAAACATCACTGACCCCCTCCATGAGGAGGGAAAGCCTCAAAAGGTCATTGGACAAGTGGCGGCCCGTCAATAGGGGGCGCTGGGGGGCCGGCCTCACAGGAGGAGGAAGAAGAAGATGATTGGAAGCACAAAATAGTTTTAAAAGAACCATGAAAATTAAACAATCTATCCATTATATACATACTATAAGTGCTGTGTATAATCTGCATTTCGGTGTAGTTTTAAAATGTTACCAGATTGAAAGGTCGTGTGATGTACTTCCTGTTTCTTTGGGGTCTTCTGTGCATGCTTTGGGTGCAAAAATCTTTACCATAGACCTACGCTTTATACGCTAACTGGTGCATGCACTGGAACCCCTTGGGTCTCCTGAAGCATGATCAGAAGACCAGAGTCTCAGCTCAGATCAGGACGTTGACCTGGAAGCTTTAATTAGCTGGTGGAGTTAGTCATCATGGAGGAAACTAAATGATATTAATTCAAAGAATCCTTCTTAACAGCTTGTGACAACCCAGCTCAGCTGATTGATTCCATATTGTGTCCTGATTTAATCAACTCCACGGGGAGTCATTTGGTTTGTTTCTTATTAATAATGTGGAAAAACACCTATGAACTAAAGGCTAGCCCTAACCATTAGCTCATAGGCCATCCGTGATTGTATTCATTAACCAGCGACATGTCTTTGTTATCGTTATAGAGTTGATTGAATTCTTTGGTTTATGTAATTTTTTGCCATTTTTAGAGGTTTTTTTCATTACTTTTCCTTAAAATGGTCTATGGTTGTTTTGTGAGTGGTCTGAAATCATAATTTATTTTGATGGACCCATCAGTGGATTTGACTTTATTTTGTTGTTAATTCACTTCATTAGTTGAGCTGATTGTCAGGACTTGCTTGGTTAGTGGTTGTTGTCTGAATTGTAACATTAATGATCTGACTGTTAGTTAGAGATGTGTTTGTGGTGTCAGTAGAAAGCGAACTGTGAATATTAAGTAATGTTTCTGACCTTGTCAGGTTGTTTTTTCTCTGAATAAGGCAAATGCAGCAGCATGACCCAGGTTTGTCAGGTTTCCTGGTTGAGGCTATAAAAAGGGGACTATAGCTTAGAACCTGACACTAATAAGGAGCAGTAGATGCTACAAAATGGCATTTTGTACCATCAGTCTGGTCAGGTTAATAAGTTGGTGGTCCCTGAAGAAGCCGGGATACTGTGGGGAAGCACAAGACCATTGCTCACATTAAACAGCATTCTTCTGGCCTGGTTTACATTCTGATGTTGCTCGGTTTTGTAGAAGCTGCCTCAGTGTCAGAAGACTTCACCTACGAGTCCAACTAGAGCACCACTCCACCCTCTCCCAGTTATTGGGACACCATTTGGACGTCTTGGCATGGATGTAGTAGGCCCTGTTGGAAGGAGTAAAACTGGGAATCGCTACATGTTAGTCATCACAGACTATGCAACAAGATATCCTGAAGTCTTTCCACTGAAAACTGTTAAAGCAAAAACTGTGGCTCTGTCGTTGATTCAGTCATTTTCAAGGGTTGGCTTTCCAAATGAAATCCTGACAGACCAGGGCTCTAACTTTATGTCTGCTTTGCTGAAACAGGTGTATAAGCTGCTGGGGATCAGACTAATGACCCCTGATCACCCTCAGGCGGATGGACTGACAGAGCGGTTTAACCAAACTTTTAAACAGATGCTTCGTAAGTTTGTGAATGACGCTGATCTGACTGGGACCAGTGGCTTCCATACCTTCTTTTTGCTTACAGAGAGGTGCTGCAGGCTTCCACTGGGTTTTCCCCATTCGAGCTTCTTTATGGCCATGAAGTGAAGGGCTCTCCCTGTTGAAAGAGACATGGGAGGGCAATGAAGATATAGAGGAGTATACCGATGTAGTTTCTCATGTGATTCAGATGAGAGAGAAGTTCAGCAGATGACTGAACTGGCTGGCGCATATGGTGGCTGCTCAGCAGCTCCAGAAGCTCTGGTATGATAAGACGGCACGGCTCAGAAGTTTGGTCCCTGGCCAAAGGGTGCTGGTGATGTTGCCAACTTGTGACAGCAAGTTGTTAGCAAAGTGGAAAGGAGCCTTCGAGGTTCAGAGGAAACTTGAACCTACCACATACCAAGTGGCCTTAAAGGATCTAGGGGCAGCTTTACAAAACGAAACTCACAAGTTGGATGAAGCGTTTCCTAAGAAGCATCTGAAACGGATTCAACTAAATCTGAATCAGCTGCAAACCCAGATTCCAGTTCAGGGGAAACGTTTTAGGTGGATGAAAACAATCGAGAAAAACTAAGATGAAGGACGTTCAAACTTATTGAAATCCAAGTTTTATTTGGTTCATAAAGCCAGTAAAAGTCAGTTATGTAGTTTGACATAAAACATGAAGTCGATTGTCGCTCTCTTCTTCTGTGGTGGTTTTTCCAGCGCTGACATTGCATTGGATTGGCTACAGAAAAATCAAAACTCAAACCTCTTATCAAAATATACTTTATTCTGGACTTAAGGTTTCACTGATCTGACTGAAGTGACAGATGAAATAAAAGCTGGAAAAAACCAAACAACAACAAAAACAAACATCAAGGCTTTCAGAGCCGCCGCGCCGCCTCAGTCATTACCCAGAAGCCTTAGCACGATCAGGGCTTTCTCACAGATAGCTGTATGAAGTTTTAGAATTTTGAATACAGGCAAGAAAAACAAATGACACATGACTTCAAACTGGAACATATGAAATATTTAAAGTCCAGATGTGAAAACCTCCAATTTATCACGGGGCATAAAAACGGTTAAAAAAACTCCTCAGTTCTACAAATACTTGTTAGACGGCGGCTGTCTGTGGAGGCAGAGGGAGGGCTCAGTTGGTCCTGGAGGAGTTGATCTTTTCTGTGTGTGTTCTGAGTAAGGAGAGTAGATTTTATCATAGAGAAACAGAAAGGAGACGCCAACCTTCACACCGTCCTCATGCTGATTAACATCTGCCTCCAGAGCAGCTCCACCACCGGGATCCACAACTTTAGAAACAAACTAAATGATAATAAATAAAAAGCAGGGACTGAAAAGTTCCCTCAATTTTTTCCTTGATTGACAAATTACAATCATAGTCAATTTAAAGTGTGTGTACGATTGAGGAGTTCAATAGAAAGTCTTTTTTGCCACTTGTAGGCCGAAGCTAACCCCTATTAAAGCAGACTCAGCGGTGCTCTGCTCCTACATTGTAGGGTCAACCTTTACGCCTCTTCCACACCAAAAGCAGCCTCTCTGCTCTGAAGCCGTCCCGTCGTCTCGCGTGCAACAACAGTTTATACTCAGCCAGTAATATCTCGTGGTGGTCGGCGTTTATTTTGGTGATGAACACTTTCACAGCTCCATCAGCAGCCTCAACCTCCACACACACACACACACACACACACGATGAGCTCATACACACTCACACGCTGGGATGGAGGAGTGACATTACAGCTGAGAGCTCAGGGTTTTAACTCCACCTGGTCTCAGGTCAGGTGTTGTGTTATGGCTGCTTTTGGTGTGCAAAAGAAATCAACCTCTGCATGGAAGTAACAAAATTAACCATTTGAAATCTACAGCACATGTAACACTGCCAGGAAATCATCCATTCACATTTTGTTTCAGTTCTACAAAGAAATTATAAAAGCATAACTTTTAAATGTGTCTTCAAATATAAAAGGTGTGTGGGAGTAAGACACGGGCAGCGTTTGGGTGGATCGGAGGCGAGAGGGCAGGAGAGTTCACGTCCACTCCGGGTGTTGGGATGTTTTCTAACCGTTGCATATGTTGAGATCTGCTCTGCTTCTGGACGTTTGGATGAATGGGATCAGTTTTCTGAATCAGGCTGGCCACGTCGCTGAAAACACTTAAAAAAACTACTCCTTTTATAAAAAGTATTCATAAAAACATGCACTTATGAAACTGCCGTTTTGGATAAAAATCTGAAAACGAAGGAAGTGAATCTGTTTAGTGAAGTTTTCCACCCAGCTCTACCTGGATCTGCAAAGGAAACGCAGAGTTATCGCTAACTTAATGCTTAGCGCCAGGCTCATAGGGGTACTCCACTGCACTGGTATTTAGTCAGGTATCAGGTAAGTCTACTGGCTCCCACTAAAGGTGCTGAAACCACCTGAAACCGTGTCAGACGGCTCCAAAACAACAAATAACGCTTTAGTTCTGAGTGTCTCACATTGGCTGAAGTCTAAAACGCTGCTGGAGCCGAGACCCACCAACATGTCTGACTGGCTGTGCTGGGTTTTAACCCTCTTGGTCAAAGAACAGAAGACCGCCATGAACCCCCCTGCTGTCAGTCTGATTCAACACAAGATGAATCCTGTTCAAAATGTTACGCTTTTTAAATCATCCAAGTTCTAACTGGCAGAGAAGAGTAAATAATCAGACGTGAGTGCTCCGGCAGAACGGTGCAGGCAGGGACAACCTGAAGACAAAGGTCCTGTTTGGTGATAGAAGTCCTCACTGTGTGACCTACCAGCCTCGGGGGTGTGTTGGGGTTATTAGTGGAATCTGACCTGACCGGCCCTCTTCCCCCGCCCGAAGTTAAAAAAGATAAAAATATTCAAACGAGAGGTCTGAACTTCAGAAACAACTAAGTGCCTTCCTATTTCGTTTTGGAGAAGTCGATATGTCTGCACGGTGAGAGTCGACTAGTAACAAAGACCAACACTTTTCATTGCTTTACATCTGGATGACAATGACAATGGTTTAGAGATCAAAGCAGAGAGCGTCCATATTTCGGTACATATATGGAGGAGTTTTATGCTGCGTCCCGTCTGCAGCTCTCTGAGAGTCTGAACAGACGGAGAGGGGCGCCTCCGTCCTCACGTTCATCTGTTCCTTCTGGTGTCCGGACCTGCTGCGTCGTTCCTGTTCCTGTTTCCTGCTTCCTGTTTGTCAGTGGGCGGGGCCATAATCGTTAGCGTTAGCAGTACGCAGGGCAGGCAGGGACAGTCTTTTGGCTATGTACACATTCATGGTCGGTCCATGGCTTCCAACAAACAGCAGCACTATTTCCGCAGGTCTAATACACACACCTGGAAGAGAGGGAGACGGAGCGGTGAGACCGCCGCGGCGCGCCGATGACAATCCATCAGTCTCACACAAACACTTACAGATCCGTCCGACGCACTGGCTCCCACTTTGTCTCCTGCTGCGTTCCAGCACACCTCAAAGATGCCCCCCGTCCCTCTGTAGCTGTGGACTAAAGCTCCCGTCTGCACAACAGGTAGCACATCACTCAGGTCTGTAAACGTTTAGGGTCACCCCGACGTAAAGAACCTTTTCTCCTCCTACCTGAGTATTCCAGATGTGCACACATTTATCAAAGGAGCCACTAGCCAGATGTCTCCCGTCGGGGCTGAACGCCACGCTGTACACGGGCTCCTGATGTTTGGTTAGCGTGTGGATGCAGATGCCTCGGTCCACGTCCCAGAGGCGAACCGTGGAGTCAAACGACGCGCTGCAGGGCGACACAACAACAACCCTGACCGTTAGTGAGAGGGCTGGTCCTGATGTTCGGGTTCTGACCTGCTGGTTCCAGTTTCTAACTCACAGAATCCACATAGTAAATAATAAAATTAAACTGTCTGCCTCATGGCTCTCACCCTTCAGCAGCAGCTGGACCTGAACCTCCACACTGATAAACTGACCGCACACACACACCTGGCTAGCATGAGGTTAGCACTGGGGTTGTTGGTTCCGGGGCCGGTGGGACTCCATTTGATGGTGTAGATTTCTTTGCTGTGTGCCTGCAGGTCATGAACACACGAGTCCTGCTTCATACTCCAGATCTGAAAGCACAAAACCAGAACAAAGTTTAGGTCACTGTTTCTACAAGCAGCAGAGTTACAGGAAGGATTTAATCATCATGCGGCAGACGGGACAGAGCTTCAGCTGAAGCCCTGCAGGTTCAAATCCCACTGCAGCCTCTCTGCGTGGAGTTAGCATGTTCTCCACATGCAACCGGCGGACATGAGTCTCCTCTGCAGGGTGGCCGGGTTCAGCCTGAGATAGGGTGAGGGGCTCGGACACCCAGAAGGGACTCGGACTAGAACCACCAGCTGAGGTGGTTCATCTGGTCAGGATGCTCCTGGACGCCTCCCTGGGGAGGAGTTTCAGGCATGTCCGGCTAACCCAGGACACACTGGACGGGTTCTATCTCCAGGCTGACCTGGGAACACCTTGGGGTCCCACTGGAGGAGACGGTCTGGGATTCCCTACTTGTGGTGCTGCCCCCGTGACCTGGACATAAGCCAGTAGACGGGGAGGGGAGGGGAGGTTTCTGGAAGTCTTTAAAGCAGTTTTTTGTTTAATGTCCTTCCTTTTATCTGGTTTGAAGTAGGGTTGGGCGATCAGACGAATGTATCGGCCATCGGCGATGGGCTCAGCCAATCGCCTCCCGTTTTTCAAGAACGATTTATTCGTCCCACTATAAATTAATTTCTTAATTATTAACAACGTTTGGTTGAATTCAAAGGACGCAGCCCACGTAAAAATAATAAATAATGCTCTTTTTAAACTCCTCCCAGCTGCAGCAGCAGCTCCTTTTTCCTCCTCCTCCCCCGAGAGCTGGCGGAGCAGCGGTGTTTCCTCAGTCCGTAGCAGACAGACAGAGAACGGCAGCAGCTTGTGTTCAGAAAATAAATGTATCTAAATAATATCTATGGTGTGGTGGGGAGGAAACCATCACAGACTGGCTTTGTTCCAGTTAAACCGTGTTTACGCGTCGGCTACCGGTGCTAGGAATACTTAGCGAGTCATAACACCGATCTGGTGTTCAACTGTCTTCAGCTAAGTCTGATAAACGACAAAAACAAAATGAAACTAAAACTGAAATACGAATAAAAACCCTTCAGTGAACGTCGCTTCCATAAAATAAATCTCCGCTGCAGTTTGAAGTCTTTTTGAGCGATTTTGGTGACGGAGCAGCAGCAGCTAGCTGCTAGCTCTGTGTTAGCTTAGTTAGCACACAGCAGAAGGGTAAACACTCGACGTTGGAGCTCTTTGCTGCCACTAGACGTCTGTTTAAAGCCAAAGTAGCCCCAAACAGGCGACGCTGTGTTTTTACAACTATTTCCTCAATTTTGGGACTTCAGAGTTCTGATTTGGTAAATCCATTAGTGTGTGTTTACATTGCTCCGCCCACAAATATGTCAACATGTCACCTGCGCCAATAAATCGCCCATCGTCGATTTTTGGACTGACGATCACCCAACCCTAGTCTGAAGTGATTTTTGAGACTCAAGAACTGAGCCCGTGCACCGTGTCCTGGGTGTGTCTGGGGATCGCCTCGCTGCAGAAATACAGTTTTATTTCTGGAGGGGTTTTTTTTATTCAATGAAAGAAATTAGAACAAACTGATGATTTTACTAAGAGCTGCAAATAAGTTGTAAATAGTTAGTGTTGAGTGTCTCAGACTAAAGAAACTTGGTATAGTTGACTGAAAATTAGTAGAAGGAAAAAAACCTGCTAAATTCTCAAAAAGTTTATTAGTCAAGTCCAAACGTCTGGAACAAAGAAACAGAGCGAGGACTGATCACCTTTAACGTCATGTCGTCTGAGCAGGACGCCAACAGGTTCCCTGTGGGATCCCACTTGATTGCATTTACTTCATTCTGCAGGGACAGGAGGACAAGAAGGTTGAAGAGACACCGTCCCTGTGGACTCGTTCAGACCAGACTCTCTCTTCAGGAGTAAACATCAAGCAGCCACTCACGGTGTGTCCCTGGAATGTTTTAATGGGCCGGTCCTGTCCCAGCTTACACACATGGATGCACATGTCTGTACTACAAGAAGCAAATGTGTTGTTGCTCTGCCAATCCACATCCAGCGCTGGAGCTGTGAGAGACACCAGTTAGTACGCTGCAACACTCCAAACATCAGAGTCAGGAGAGGGGACGACGGTCTACCTGAATGGAAAGGAAACTGCTGCTTGGCTTCTCCCGTGTGAGCGTCCCAGATGATTGTTGTCTGTCAGAACACAGTCAGGAAACGTTAGAAAGCCCTGAGCGCGTGCTGCCTTCTGAGGCTGCTAACACTTTACCTTGTCTACTCCTGCACTCAGGATAAAATTGCCTTTTTTATTCCATTTCAGGGCAAAGATGGGACCTTTGTGTTGACCCAGAGTGCTGGCTAAGTTTCCTATGAAGCAAAACAGAGAGCGTGAGCACAGTCTGGGTATCAAGCATGAAAAAGAAAAAAGTAGGCTTGTAATTTCTGCATTTGTGTAAAGCTGCCACTAGATGGCAGCATTTTAAAATGGTCAGCTCTTGGGTTTAGTGGCATAAAGATCTGCAACATCAACGAATATGTATCCATCACAGAAGCGTCCTCTGCTGAGTGAAGGGACGGCTTCTCACCGTCTTTAGTCCATATTCTGGCAAAGCCGTCATAGGAGCCTGTAGCCAACAGGGTGCCTTCGCTCTGTCACACACAAACACCTTGGATTAGAAACTCAGAGTGTTCAGATTTATAACATACATAACTGTATTAATGCAGGATCTGGGTAAGGTGCGTTTTCAGTGAAATATGACTGTAAATGACGGAACAGCCCAACAAATAAATCAGGGTTCTACTGGAGGGGAAGGAAAGCTGCAGATAAAATCGGATTAATTCTCACATTCCTGAAGCACAAAGAGCATTACCAAACAGGTAAAAGAAATGAGATCTTCTTTACTTCTACATCTCACACACTAATAGCTCCAAACACCAGCAGCACAAGCCAGTGAAGTGCTGCTACTACACCACAAGGTGGCACTCCTGCTCCAAGATGCTTGATACCCACCTTAGAGCTATCAACAGAAAGTGTGTGAGGACAAACACCTCGACAGGAGTGCTGCTTCATCCATCCATCATTATTTATCTACAGCTCATTTCTTCTGTGTGAAAAAGGCTCCAGGTGAATTTCTGTCCATGTGGTTTAGGTAGGAACCAGGTTTAATGACCTGCACTCACTCCTTTACTCCTCTATCTGCTCGTTATGTTCCTCAGACCACGCTGAGTGGATCAATGTGCAGCAGGAGAAGTGAAGTGTGAAAGTTGTGTCTGTTTCTGTTCATCTAACCGAGATAAACAAGTTATCGGACACTCAGTCTGATGGGTCTAGAAACACAGCGGAGAAATGGTCAGAAACAGTTCACACACACATTCACATGCTGACGGCAGTGAGCTACACTGTGGCCCTGGAGCAGACTGAGAGGTGAAGCTCACCAGGTCCTCCGACCACCACCAGCAGACAGGGTGGGTGAAGATCTAACCCACGGACACAAAGATGAGACAAACGGAGCGGAGCTTTAGGACAAACTCCACCCTCCTGATCCACACACACCCTCACTTACATTCCTCTCTCTTTGTGAAGATACTTTCTCTAGTTTAATGTTCCTGAGATGCAAACGCCACCGGCTCTCAGGAGACGGCAAATATTTAAAATAAATCTGAGGCGTTAACAGCTCAGCTCCATGGTTTTTTTACAGCAGGAATTTACATGAACACGGTCGGGTTTTCCTCTAAATGTCAACGTGTGCAGACTGAAGCAGCTAAACTCCAAAATTCACTAAGTCATTGGTGCGTTTGGGCTTTGAAGATTATTAGAAACATAAAATAATCATTTCTATTCATGATGGTCAACAAAATATATTACTGAAAAAACATGGTAGTGATTAGAAGATGCAGTGAACTGAGGATACAACACAACAACCATCAGACAGACAACGTTAAGACACTCAGGGTGGATCCAACATTAGCTCTGTGTGTGTGTGTGTGTGTGTGTGTGTGTGTGTGTGTGTGTGTGTGTGTTTACATTCCAGTCCAGTGAGGTGACGTCTTTGTTGCTGGGGACGTCCTGTCCTCCCTCTCGTATGCAGTGCCTCAGCACCAGCTGTGTGGAGCTGTTCTCACTCAGGTTCCAGATCCGAGCTGTTGAATCACCAGACCTGAAACACACACACACACACACACACACACACACACACACACACACACACACCCTTCAGGATTAAGGGCCGTTTACTGAAGTGTTTTAAATCTGACGTGAATGTTGTAGAAACTGAGTCTAACTTCATAACGTCTACGCCTGAAAACACCAGGACGTATTCACTGATGTGGTTTAGTGGTCTAACTGGAGACAGAATGATGAAACAGGAGCTGGACTCACCCCGACGCCAGCAGATCGCTGACTGGGTTCCAGGCACAGATGAAGACTTCAGACTCGTGACCCCTCAGAACCATGGCCTTGTTCTGAGGGATCTCTACGTCTCCATCCACCTCCATCAGGTCTGCATGGTTGTCTGAGGAGGAGATGAATTAAACGCATCAACACACCCATCTGATGGGCGCCGTAGCCACAGATGTGAGGCGACCAGGCGCCACCGGACGCTCCGACCACCAGCAGGCATTATGGGTGAAGTTTCGTCCAAGAACACAACAAGGTGACCCAGCAGGAGGGGCGATCGAACCGACAACCTTCTGGTTGCTAAATGGACGCTCTGAGTAAGTGAGAGCCATCTCCTTATTGTAGCCGATTCATCCTTTCTCCCTGTAAGCCGTCACTCACTTGCTAAGGCGTGCGCTCCGTTCTCCTCCCCGTTGGCAGTATTCTCTCCGTTCTTGGCGTTCCCGGTGATGCTGCCTCCGGCTGCTGATGCTGGCGCTGAAGCTGCAGCCTGCTGCTGGGCCATTTTGTCCCGGTAAGCCTGCTGCCTCGTCTGAACCACGTCCGGCATCACCGCGTCGATGAGTGACAGAGACTCGATGGGCCGTCCGTCAAACAGCGTGCCGTCCTACAGAGCAAGGAGGAGACTGAGCTCGGTTCACCTCATTAACCACAGTCAGGGCCTCAACAATGATCTAACACCAGCTGGCAATGAGAACTGGATTTAACAGAGGGAGAAAGAAAACTAATCAACCAGAGAGATTAACTGGGCTCGGGAATTCAACAGCTGATTATTCTGCTGTCCAAGCAGTTCTCTGTGACTATAACTGTGTACTGGTACAGTGATGAGGATAACCGTGATACACTGGATATAGAAGTATTTAATACACTGCAGATTGGTCAAGTTGTCCCACTTACAAAGACTGGAGAGGCCCGTCGTTTCCTCACAGGAACACCTCAAACGCTTTAAAAAGTCCAGAAAATCAGCTCGTCTCATTTTTAACAATTAATTTAATTTGTATGAAATTAGGATTTGATCCATCACCTGCTGGGATGGGCTGCAGGACAACGGGCTAACGGCTTAGTGAGAAGACAACACCACGATCAGAAACTCCAGAGGAGTCTCCTCAGACTGGAGCTCCATGAAGACCTGGTCTGGTGGAGAACCAGTGATCAGGAGAACGGTGAGGGACTACAGGAGAGGACCTGGTCCAGGACCTGAAGAGAGCAGGGGCCACAGGGTCAAAGGTCACCATAGTAACACACTACGCCATCATGGAGCCAAATCCTGCAGTAGGTCCTCCTGCTGAAGACAGGACATGTCCAGGTCCATCTGAAGTTGACCAGAGACCATCTGGATGATCCAGAGGAGGTCTGGGAGAAGGTCAGGAGGTCAGAGGAGACCAAAGTAGAACGTTTTGGTAGAAAACTTCACAAGGATGAGAACAATCCCAAGAACACATCCCAACATGAAGCACGTCACGGTCTGGGGGACAGGAGGACCGCACCGTACTGAGGACAGGATGGACGGAGACATGGATCAATAGATTCTGGGCAACAACCTCCCCCCCCTCATCAAGAGCACTGAAGATGGGTCCACGCTGGTCTCCAGCAGGTCAATGACCTGAAACCCAGTCAGGGAAACTAAGGAGGCTCCATCAGAACCGTCGAGGTCCTGGAGGGGCCTAGCCAGACTCCAGACCTGAACCCAGGAGAACATCTTTGTAAGTGGGAAAAGGTGAAAAAGCAGTGGTGTCTCAAATACTTATTTTCCCTACTGTGTACTGTTCTGTGGGCTTACAATGACTGACATTTAAATTCAACACAGACGTATTTGTAACCATTCAGCTGTTAAAAGTCAGTGAACCAACACAAACATGCGTCCCACCTCATTGATGCTGACTTCAGCCTCCACATACTGCAGACCCTTCTGAATGATGCTGATGAGAGCAGCAGGAGGGACCAGAGCACCGTTAATGTTGGACTGACTGATGTGGCTCTCTATACCAAAAGTGAACGCTGAGTGGGAGAACCCTGAAGAGGAGGAAGAGAGGAAGACACACTCTAGAATTAAGGTCAGGTTCATGTCTAACTATGGTTTTCTTTGCACCCAGTCTTATTATAAAGACCTGGCACCCTGAGCAGATGAAGTATGGTAAATCCAAACCACTGGTTTCTGGATAATTGTGTAAAAACTAAAAGCACAATGACAGCAAACCAGGTCCGAATGGCTAAAAATCAAAGACTAATCATTAGTGACCCCCACAGATCAGAGAGTAAAAAAGGGGTAGGTACCTGACTCCTGTAGGTATCTGTAGACCAGAAAGTTGACCTCATCACTGCTAATGCTCATCTTTAATCCTGTTACACCATGAGGCCAGCACACACACACCTAGCCTGGAAAACAAGACAGGGTCATAAATAACGTCGCTCAGTGCTCATCATGAGTCATGAACATCTGGACCTGTTAAAACTGAGCAAAACCAGCAGGAATTAGAAAAATACCCACTTCAGCCCAGTACAGGCTCACTGGTTTAAACTGGTAGGGTAATGGTGGAAGTAAAAGTCAACAATGAACATGAAACCTGGAACACAGGGCAGAGATGGAGAGCTGCTGAACACAGATCAAACCAAAGACATGATGATGATGATGAAGGAGGAAGAAAAGGCAGCACATTAATGAGAGGAGGACCTCACCTGGTCTAGTACCACCTATAAGATCTAGAACAGCTCCGTTTTGTTACAAGAGGTTGTTGTCTGTATCAGGCGAGGCAGCTGGAGAGACTGAACCAGAACCAGGCTGCAGGTCCAGACGGTCTCAGCCCTCAAGACCTGATCAGACCAGCTATGTGGGGTTCTGTAGAACCGCTTCAACCTTGGTCAGACCCAAGAGACGTTCCTGTACCCAGGACTGGGTGAGAACTAGACGCTTACATCATCAACGTGACACTGTGGTGTTAGACTAATGATATTAGTAATAATGTTTATTTATACAGTACCTTTCTAGATATAAATAACAAGGTTCTTTACGATCACAGAGACCCGACAATAATAAAAACAGGACAACAGACTAGAGAGTCAGTACCCGACTCACAGGATCACATAAAGGCCGGTCTGTCTGAGGAGAGGAGCTTTGAGGACCAAAGACAGTGGCTCAGAAGATTAAAGGCTGGTCTGGGACCTGTTTATGACCATGGGGACAGGCCAGGAGGAGAAGTAGAGCGCTCCTCTGGCTCAGTGACATCACCTGGCCCGTTGCTGTGAAGTGACCTGGGATTAGGGTTTTCGTGGCAGACTGTACGGTGACTGCAGAGCTGCAGACAAAGTAAGCAATAAGACTTCTGATGAATATTTAAATACAGGAGTAAAACACAGTTTTTGACAAGCTGTTGGCTGTTTTGCTGTGTGTGTCGAACCTGCCCTGTGCAAAAAACTCACAGATCGAATCAAAAGACAAATAACTTTATTTATTTAGTAAAACACTCTGCAACATGTTTCTGCTCAATCCTCATACAACACAAACAACATTCACCTCAAGATGTCAACCTGATGCTTAAATAACATTTTGAATCACATAAAACTAACTAAATAGTGAAAATACTTCTATGCACCTCTCACGGTCTGACAGAGCGATGACCCGCTTTCTTCCTCTCACCGCGGTCAGACTGAGCTGCAGCAGGTGATCAAGGTGCTGCTCTCCTGACTGAACACCGTTAATATAAACGTTCATTAGCTCATATAAAAGTCCAAAACAACACGTTATCTTAGACAGAAAGAAGTCTGGTTTCTCCATCAGAGGAAGGCCAGAGGATCAGCTGGTCCGAGCGCGCACGCATCAGAGAGTGGATCAGATATTGATCAGTGATCCTTTGTTCTGGTCAACTAAAATGGCTGATTCTGATAGAGAGAACTTAATATGTGATGACAAAATGAACGCCTTTCTCAGAGGGAAAGATTCAGAGCGTGAGCGAGCGCTGGATGGGGAGGATTTAAACGCGTGAGCGCTGCTGGATCCGCGAACCGTACGGATCACAGATCCATTGTGACCCGTTGCACCCCTACTGGGCATGTGTGAGTTTTGTGCGTGGGTTCATTCAGCTCAGTCACTGAGCTGCAACAGGATGTGAAGCTCCTCAGATCTAGGGGTCTCCCATCGGGACCGCGGAAGCGCTGGTCCACAGCAGTCGGTTCTGGTAACATGAAAGAAATGTGGTTCTCTTGAGGACCGGCGGACTGGTTATGTGCACCTCTGGTTATATAATAAACTGAAATAACCAGAAATGATCGTCTTGTATACAGTCTGAAAAACATCTGCTACAAATTAAATCCCAGCCTTGGAGCTCATGAATAAGTGAAACTGTAGTTTGTTGTGTACTTCCTGTGTACTCTAGCTTGAATATTTATGAGTACTTCCTGTGTACTCTAGCTTGGATATTTATGAGTACTTCCTGTGTACTCTAGCTTGGACATTTCTGTTGTGCAGTTGTTTTTGTTTTAGCGTTTTCAAGAGTTGAGAAGGAGGGCTGCAGGGAGTGTAGTGTCCCTCCAGCACAACCTGTTACATACCTGATACATTAGCTTTAAAATGACATTAAAGTTATGAAAGTAAAGTTTATTTTTTATAGCGCCTTTTATAGATAAGGATCACAAAATGCTGCACAGCGCGGGTAAAGGCAAACATTTTAGAACAGAAGAACATGATTAAAAATAATAGCAGGGACAAAAGTGTAAGCAAGATCAAAAATATGAACAAAATATGAAGTTAAAACAAAGTCAGACCTATCCACATGTTGAGTTAGGGAAGGCTTGACTGAAAAGGTGAGTTTTCAGCTGTTTTTTAAAAACCTCCATAGACTTCTATCCAAACACACTGCTATTATTACTCTTGCAGCGTCTCATAACAGAGCAGCAGCCACCAAAGGCCGAACAGAAGCAGCATGACCCAGAATCCTAAAACAGCTTAGTGTTGGCAAGAAGTCCGTCAGAGAAATGACACAGGCTGGACAAAAACCAAACCAACACCACAATCTACAAACCACTCAGAAACCTCCTCACATGTCTGTAAATAACTCACATCTCTTCATGGGACAACACTAAAAATATGACATAACACACAGGTTTAACGGAGCGCTGCAAAATAAAAACCCTCTGATGTTTTAATGAGAACAGACAGAGCCGATATCACTCAGGTAACTTCAGGAGAAAGACCTAGCTGAAGAAATACAACAATATCCAACGCGCACGCACACACACACACAGAGAGAGAGAGAGATGTGCTATGGGTAATTTGCAAAACAAATTAGCTTAAAACCTTTGTTCATGCCTCTTAACAACGTTCTAACATAGTATGGCTATAAACATATTATGGAGATTAAAAAACAAAAGAAATTAATAAAGTGGTTCTGTGGCAGTCCTCTAGAAACCTCAGCCTCACTTCCTGGATCCTCCATTAATGCTGCTGGAGCATTTTTCAGCAGAACATCCAGGAAGTGAGAGAAGGACAGAAACAGCTGTTAGCGCTTCAATTTTAGGGAAAAACACCAGAGTCCCAAAAAGACAAACACCTTTTCAGCTAGCAGGAAACTAAAAACGTTTGGACGTAGAAAGAGGAGAAACCAGGGTCAACCTCAGCATGGCGTTTTTGGCTCTCTCTTGTTACTATGGCAACATGCCGTCCCATGTCCAGGGGAGGAGCAGAATAAGGATTAGACCTGGCAGGAGGGCTGAGAGCTAGCGATACCTAGCTTGTTTGAAAATGACATATATCACCTTTAACTTGGCAATGTTTTCCTCATTCTATTGAGTCATTTTCCCCTTTAAGTTCCATGTTTACGATACACATAAACCATATGATACATATGCTGTATTAATTAAACTTTACCAATTCACTATTCTGTCAGAGTATTGATAAATAAAAGTGTTTTGGTGAAACAAAACCTCTTATGCTTTAGTAAAGGTGCCTAAAGTCAGCCAGCCCTTTTTGTAAAATTAAAGTTTTAATCAATAAAGAGTAAAAATCATTCCTTTCTTTGTAAAATAAAAGTGCACATGTATAAACGTAAAGACACACTGTTCATGATGATTAAATTATTAGAACTGTGGCTGATTTATTTTGCTGCAGTCTCACTGAAAAGCATTTTATTTGATTTATTTTGTGTTTATTATCTACTTTTGTATACTTTTTAATTCACTATTTTAGACTGTGTTTAGTGCTGTGTGATGTGACAAAAATATAAGATGATTGATTCATAATATACTCTATTGTACTTACTTACTAATTATTAGCCTCTCCAATGCTAACTCAAGTCTCTCGTTCTCTTTTGCCAGTGCCAGTTTTATTCTGACCTATCATCAATCAGATCAGTAGCTGGCTTCAGAATGGATACAGTCCGTGTCCGGATGCTTGTGAGTGCACATTCAGAGGGCGATGACGTCACAGCGACACGACGAGTGCTGTCCGAATTCGAAGGATACTCATTCACGCGTCCTCGTTCCAGACGAATTTCGAGGATGGGTCTGGTGCATCCTCGCTGGTGAAAGTTATCCCAGGATGCTTTGCGTGCCGGCCGCTGGACTCTCCAGATGTATCAGATTCACAACAGTAGCAGAAGAAACCAGAGAGCAGCACACAGTGTCAAATGTCAGTTTATCAAAAGAGAGCGATAAAAATGATAAAAGGTTTGTGTTTAGGAATTTTTTGTTTATTTTTTATATGAAGTTTAATAATAAAAGTCACCGCAAAAGAGGTTGAATTTATTTATTTTTTTTTAAGTAATTTAAGACAAACAAAATCTACGTAAGCTAGCTTGAATGTTTTCAATGAAATTTTAGGAAATAAATCACCGTAAAAGAGGTTAGATGTGTTTCTGTAGATCCGTTTTATTATAGCCTGTCTGTTGGCGCTGTCACGGTTGCTAAGCGACTGGACTGAGGGGCGGGGATAAAAACTAGGCTGGACCGTCTGATTTCAGAGCAAGGACCGATCCTAGGTGGACTGGTTAGTGCACGTCCTCACAAGCATCCTACCCCTGGATTTGGACACAGCCAGAGTCTCCTGCTAAATGAACGTAGCCACCGCTGGGTGCACTATAGACCTAATTTTGGCCCCACAACCACACCATAGTCTTGATACAAGCTCTAAGGAGGAGAATGAGAATGACAGATTATATTGACAGCGTTCATTCTGCCTGACGAGGCCCACCCGAGGTCAGAGAGGCCCGTCAGTAGCAGACGGTGGCTCTGCCAGCTAGCCTCATGGATGTGTAGGTAAACCAGGTCTGGTCAGGGTTAGAGAATCAGGCAGTGTTAGCCAGAAACATGCACATTTTAAAACTAGATGTGCACGTTACACCACACCCAGCCTAGTCAGGTCTGGTTGAGTTCAGAGCAAAGCACTCACTTTAAACAGCTGTTAAAACATTATCATTCCTACCTTCAGTTTTAGTGCTCAGCAAATATCGGCTTGATTTGTTTCAATTAGAAGCAAAGTTTGTGTAAAATGTATTGTATCTATAAAAGGCAATTAGGGAAAAAATGAGCTTAAAGCATAACATGAAGCTAAAAACAGAAAAGTGAACAGCAGAGTCTCAGTGTGAGCTTTCTGGAACTCCAAACACACCTGAGAGCTAAAACCCAAGGTACCGTTTAGAAGAACAGCTGAGGCAGTAAACCTGATCCACCAAAACAGACTCAAACTTCATCCTGCTCTTTGTAAAAGGATCACTCACCACAGTAGTAGGTCTGTATGCACCACCTTTGTGTTCAGTCAGAGCTTTGAACCATGGGCTCCCAACCTGCAGCACAGAGACGTTCAAATTAGATCCAGAAAGCATTAATAACATTCATCAGTAATACACAGCTGTCTGCTGGAGACTGACACCAGCTCCCCACCACCCCATGGATAAAGCGGGTTAGAAAACAGATTTCTGTGAGTGAGTGAAGCATGTTGGGTAGATGGAAACCTGCGGCTGCAGCACAACGCTTGTAGAACAATATCTAAACAATTTCTATGATCTTATACAACGTTTCAGTACATTTTGTCAGAGCGCGATCAATCAGAACCACAAGAAAATCAAGAAGGACCAAACAGAGCTAGCATTAGCCTGAACTTCAGCTAACTTCTCTCACTTTGTGTAAACAGGCCACCTTCCCTTCTGCACCTCCAGCATCAGGTCCGCTCCACCCTCAGGGACAGAATCTTTAGCCACCTCTCAATAATTTGGGATGTGATTCAGATGGATGTGATTCTACAACTATTGATGTATCTTTTTAACCTCAGGGTACTTTAAAGGCACAGTATTAGTAATTACAGTTGCACTTAAATATCCGGTGAGCAGAATCTGCCATTATTCAGCACGACTGGTTTAATCTGTGATCCACTGAAAGGAAAAAACAAATAAGTAAGTAAATAAATAAATCCAGCAATTCCCTGATCTGTGAACTCACATCACTAAGCGCCAACAACAACAGATCTTCATGTAGAAGCTGTCCCTTCCAAATGGCTGCTAAGAGCCGTAAAATGATCAGAAACTGGCATCAGTCCTAAAAACCAGAACTAATGCATCTCTACTCAAAATAAAGAAAGCAAATAACACTTCAGTTAAATCACAGCTTCATACAAAAATAAAGCTAGTGGGTTTTAGCTTGAATAATGTGAACAGCTACCCTTAGTCAATAGAACAGTTCAACAAAATCCTGTGTATGAAAATACCCCAGACCTCGATCAAATCAAATCAAACTTTATTTCTATAGCACCTTTCATGCCCCAGCGAGCAACACAAAGGGCTTGACAGATTAAAATGACCCATACAACCCACATTCCCTCCCTTTTCCACACATAGAACAGTTATGACACTCTCCCCTCCCAGTCCACAACCCATTCCCAGGCACACATACACATCAAAACCACAGTAAACACTATGTTGAGCTCAGATAGCTCCAGTAATGAGAAACACGCCATCAAGTGGGCCCTCTGCCTCGTCAGCTGTAGAACCAGGTCAGCAGCCACACACCAACCAAGGGCACCCGGGTATGGAGGGTGGCAACCCGCGCCACTGCCCGGACCCTACCGGGGAGCGCCCGAGCCGCCACCGCCGACCACCGGTCCCAAGGCAGAGGGCTCCACAGAGGAAACACTGGAGGATTAAAATGCGTAGCATATAAAATAACAAGGACTTATATGAATAGTAAATTGACCAATAAAATGTGAATAAAAAGCTAAATAAATAATAATCAGTTAAAAGCTGATCTAAAAAGGTGGGTCTTGAGTCTATTCTTAAAAACCTGAATGTTGTAGCGTGATCAATATACGCTCTTGACCTCTGACCTCTGACCTACGTGATCATCTAAAATAATAATCCATCTTCTTCCCAATAACTCGGATTATAATGACTCTTTTATTATGTTTTAACCTGAATCAACATTCCTCCAAGGTCACGGTCGTACCGGAAGAAGCCACCGGACTTTAATAATAATAATAATAAAGACTCTTGGTGTCTCTTCCTAAAATGACACCTTAATCTGTTACAGAAATGTCTTAAATGATTAATGCACTTTCTCTTACAGCATTGTGAATGTTTGATCCAGCTTCAGTATTATTGTTACTTTGCTAAAAGGTTAAATCAGTATTATTACTTATTTCCACCTTGCTAAGGATAAATAAGTAAACCTTCCACACTCCCACACGGAGGTGACGTCTGACTTTAGAGCCTGAGTCACGTGTCTTGTTTAGAGTCCCCTGATAGGTCCACGTTCCACTGACAGCTCTCAGCTGTCTGCCGACACGAGAAGAATCGAGTTCTTCTCTAGCCTCAGAGAAGACAAGACAAACCCACCGTCAACTCGCTACACGGTGGGCATTGATGCCGACTGCAACCGATAACGGGTCAAGCCCCGTGGCAGTCGAAGAAGCTTCTTACCCCTGAGAGCAGGAAACATCCACCTGCCTCTCTAACTCAACCAGAATGGGTAAGACAGCCAGCTACCAGCTCGCTAGCCATGGGTCCCACTGATCTCCTGTATCCACGGACGTTCTCCGCTTGGCCGGCGGGTCCACGACCTGTCAGGCCCCCAGATCGACCGAGGGGGAATCTCCGCTTCCTCGTCGAACTCCAGCAGCCGGACGCGATCCAGGAACAAGGTTCAGTAATTACCCATGACCTGGTAAAGCAGGCTACTTTGATAATGCTAACCCTATACCACTAGGCCGCTCATCAAAGTAACCTCTCCACCTTATCCCTAATAACCAAACCCTTAAGCTAACTCCTTAGTCTTAATATCAACACGAGACTCAAGTTCTAAACTCAGAAGACCAATTTTAGAACATCTACCATTTAGTGAATGCTTATCAACTTGCTACCTCAAATGCTAATCTGTTTACAAATGTTCGTCAGCTTTTATAATAAATATTGAATATATTTATTCTTGACTCAGCTTCCATTCGTCAAATAACAGGTACATAACTACTCCCTGCGATTAATAGAACCTAGAATTACCTGCTTTTATCACAACCAGTTGTTCAAACCCAGGTATCCGGAGCACACAGCCTCTCGGTTTAAAACCTCGGCAGCTGAAGTGAGCCGGCAGAAGGTGAGTAATAAACATAGCGTTTATATACACTATATGTGGCAAGACAGCCACTTATTACCACTACAACGTTCTCTGCGGTCCTGAGGTCCTCTGGCAGCCCGTCCGGCAGATCTAAATAAAACTAGACATCATCAGGTGTCGGTCTATAAGTCAGCTTTATGTTTAACTCTCAGCTGAGAGCAAACAGCAACAACCTCAGCAAACAGGACAAGATGAATTCAATGTAAGGAGGAGGAGTGTAACAGATCAGCCCAGAACCATCATCATGCAGACATCTGAGTGGTTAGCCTCAGTGGTAACTGCTAGGCTACATCTGTAAGTCGCTAAAAGTCTCTAAACATTCAGCACAGGTACATAAAAGTACAAAAATATTTTAGTATTTGTCTCATGTTATTCATTAAATCATCTGAGTCAAACTGGAGATCAGATGTACTGAAGTTAAAGCTGTTAGGACCTTATCCTAATTAAACCACCTTTCAGATTGAGTGACCCTTTTTCTGGCTGACGCTCATTTCCAGACGAATGTTAGATTTAAATTTATGTTCAGCATTGTCTTCCCTGTTCTCTTCACTACTAATGTTTTTAAAAACATTAAATTTCTTCTTTTTATATTTCCTTCAAGGACATGTTTATCCGAGGTTTATCTTCATCGGGGTAAACCTTTACCTGGCTGGTATGGATATACGATAGATGAGTCCAGTCTTTACCAGCTTCATGACGGACCGTCTCTCTTTAAAACAGTGCTGAGAACAGCTTTTATAATGAGACCGAAAATCCCAAAGAAGGCAGTTTGAAGGACTTGCACATTTGATGGAACCATAGCAGAGGTTGAGTGTTTTACTGAAGCGAGTGGGACAGGTGGTAACATATTGATGAAAATGAGTTAAGGATGATCTCAGTTCAATAAAAACAGGAGCATCAGGTGATCTTCTTTAGGGTGGATGTACGCCACAGTGATAAAAATATCAAGAAGCTCCCCCTGAAGGTAGAAGGGTGTGATGTGTTGTTGACATAGATACAAACCCCGCCTCCTTGGGATTTCCCTGTTGCATCATTGTCTCTGTCCACATGCACAGGAACCCAAAGCCACTAAGTCTGAATCACAGTCACTGTTCTAAATCAGTTTCCCTCTACTGACTTCTTCTTAGAAGTGTCCAATACTAGAAAAGTTCACGTTTCAACAGACATGTTACACACACACACACACACACACACACGCACACACACGCTGCTAAAAGAGCAGCATCCACGTGATGATGATGAATCTTGTGGGTCCTCTAATAGTACTAATAAATCATCTGACCTGGTGTCTCTAAACTTTTCATGTCTTATTTTGGTTCAACAGGCAGATAAAGATGTGAAATTAGAAGCTAGCGCGTGTGCATCCCGGACCGGCCCCAGCACTGTGGTAAAGAGGGATGAACTCCTTTTGTAGAAGAAAAGTCCAGCTGACTTTATCAGATATATTTTCCACATCTAGTGAAACGAGTACGGTTTTATTCTACAGATGTCTTTCCTGAATTTAAAGGGACATGAGGGAGCTTTTGAAGAAAAGTAGTAATTGCATGTTCAGTTTATTTAGGTTAATAAGTGATGAAGCATTTTAAATCAAAAAGAATGAGGCCACCCATGTATCATTCCATCATCTAGAACAAGCTGTGAGCTGTAAAATGTTCTGCAATTCGGGGTCCGAATTTCCCGCGCTGTCCTACGGATGTGACGTCAACTGACGCTTCTGCGCGTTCTCGGGCTAAAAAAGTAATAATAAATGTATATCCAGTAGGTGGCAGTATTGCACCTTTGTGTAGTGTTGCTAGTCAGTGGCGGACTTCCTTATCTAAACCAGTGGTTTTTCTCATAAAACTGGTGTTATTTGGCAGCGTTTATGGAGCTGAAAACCTCTCTGATGGATTATAAGGGTTTCACAGAGCTAAAGGTGCTGTTATAGGCGACCGCACAGCAATCTGTCCATGTTTATGGTCTCGGCACTGTAGGCCGCAAATCCCCAACCTTTTCCTGGACCTCAGTCCGCTTACAGTGCATCTAAGGCGGCTCTGCTGCGCACGGACCTCCGGGTGCTACGGAGCTCCACTCCGTGATGTGAATTTGAGAAATCTAGGGTAATTTATGCGGCGGGACATGATTCTATCACGCTAGATTTCTCAAATTCTCCTCCGGGTGTCCGAGAACACCGACTGATTAAAGCTTTCAGCGATACAGGCAGCAGTGGAAGCTGGAACATAGCGGCTAGCGAGATTAGCTCAGTTAGATCGGCTCCCTCAGTCTGATCGTGTGTGTGTTTGTCGCGGGGCATTGTTTTACTATATTTCCTTTTGTATTAATAAAATGTATTTTTATTTATGGAATCATTCCTCCGGCTGCCTTTGGTTGAACCCTTATGAACTAGTGAGAAATTTGTGCTCGCTCCCGCTAAAAGCTGCAGTTATTCGCAGCGCCAGGCGCGGCGCTCATGAGGTTTGTTTTTCAAAGCTCCCTCATGTCCCTTTAAAGAAGCCACTCTGATCTGCATGTATTATTGACGGGGTTTCTAATCTGGTAGCGAGGGCATTCTTTATGTACGGATAGGAAGTCATTCTACTGTTTTTGCCATTTTCCATAATAATGATGTCTGGGGTTCGTACGTCTCCAGAGAGAGAACGTCCACTCTTTTTGACAAAAATGTTCAAATCTGGGTCTTTTAATAGGTTTAATTTCATGTGACGTTATATTTTTGTATTTACTGTTACAAACTGGGTGAGGGGGCTGCTAATAAAATCACATCAATTCTACAAAACGATTTGTGAAATAATGAAAAATAAGATATTGTCTTGAAGACAGGTTTCTCACTCTCCATCTATCTATTACATCAGAACGCCACTGAGTGAGTCTGATTGGTCGATATTACAGTTCAATGCAGTTTTAAGATCTCCAGTTATGTTTGTTGAATTAATAAGTAATGAAAAATATGATTAAAGATCTGGTCGTCATTTTTAGGTCCGTAAAGGTTAGTTGGGTCAAAAAATGCGTTCCAAATTGTTATACATATTGTATTTTTCTTTGATATTTCTAAAGAGTGGTGTGCAGAAGCAGTGACTGTGTGCTGAAAGTATGGAAAGCTGTTAAATCATAAAATCAAACACACACTGAAACCCTACAGCAGGTCATTTATGTATTTATTGGTTTATCTAAAGTAATTTTCCCACACTAGGGCTCAGCTAGCTGTGACGTTTGGTGTGACGGTTTTATATTTTATTTATTTGGTTTTTCCACATCAGGAGATGTTTTCAGTCTGTTTGACTTCATTTGTTGCATCCAGTCCAGGTCAGATTAACTGAAGCTTTATAGAATATTTTCTAACTCAAAGAGTGAAATTTAAATTGAAGCATTGAAATTAGGGCTGCCACGATTAGTCATGATTACGTCGACTATCAAAATAATTGTTTGTGGCAGCCCTAATTGAAATGCCTTATTGCCTCAATCTGTAGGAAACACAGACAGGGACTCCCATTAGCTGACTAGATGCTCCAATTAGCTGACAACCACCATAACCAACTTTTACCCTTATTAAGGCTGTTCGAACTGGAAACTTTTATTACAAAAATTACAACTACAAACATGTATCCACTCAGACAGCCATCCAAAACTCCACAAAGACAATCAAACAACAAACAGCAGCAATCTACAAACCACAGAAACACAGCTCAGTGTGCTCACTCCCATTATATTTACTGGTTATTAAGTCGTGTTTATCGTCACGTCCATGATGCGTGTTCAGGATAGGCAGAATTGAGATATATATGGGATAAGATTTGTGTCAAAATAATCAAGCAAAAAAAATACAATCACACACAAAGTACACCAAAATAAAGCATGCAAAAATGAGATTTCAGAATTCACATTTTATTTCTTTGACACTCCTTTTTGGCTCCCACTTAATTCTGCATTTCTCAGACTATTTAGGCTTTTATTCTGAAAGGCATGTTTTGATTTCGCAGACAACTCTTTGGTTTTGCTGCACCTGGATTTTACTTCTGTTCTGGGTTTTTGCTTTTGAAAGAAAGTGGCATTTAGGCCAAATTTGAATACCGTCAAACTTCCTCCACATTTTACCGGAGTATACGGTATTACCGTGACCAGGGCTGGACTGGGCTCGGGCATTTTCAGTCATGGCTCTCACCATGAGCACTAACAGCTGATGTTCGGTTCGGATGGCTACTGCTGTTGACTGAAGCGCTTCGCAAGCTCGCCTCACCGCAACAAGGAAATGTGAGTGAAACAAGGGAGGGGGTGGTCCGGCTGTTGACTGAAGCCCTAAGCGTGCACGAATCCGTGTATTCTGTTCTTGAATCTATTTGCCTTTGTACCGATACACCTGTAGTGCCTCCCAGAGGGCAACGTCTAGAGGTTCACCTCAGCAAACATTTAATGAGAGCACTTTTGTTGTAAAAAGATTTACACACTTTTATCACAAAATTGGTAGTGACTGAGAAAACTACTCAACGTTTTAACATGAATATTATTTTCTCTCCTCTACAAAAACAACTACTCAGATTAGTAAATACAAGTTTGCAACTGTTGTTCTTTGAATCACAAATCTAGAAAGTCTTACACATTTTTGCTACTAATAATGCAAATATGTTACAAAGAAATTCACACACCTGTATAATAAAGAATAAAATTGCATTTGTTTCCCTCACTCACAAACACAATACAGCAGTTAAGCCTAGTTTATACTTCTCTGTCTGCATCGGTACGGAGACACGCAACGCCATTATACGTCGACACAAGAGCTCTCCGACAGCCCCGCAAGGACGGACGGAGTCGAGCTCACTTTTCTAAACATCCGTCGAACGAGACGGAGAGCGCACGTCTCTGATTGGTCGGCTCAATACCTCATGATCATTTCCGGCTTGATGCCGCTATCAACAGAGTAGTAATAGTAAAATCTCGGCGAAGCAGATATGGATCAGCTCGAGAAACGTCTGGCAGACGAAGTACGAACATTTATATCATCCATCAGTGTCCCTAAAGGGTTAAACAAGAGCTGCGTATTCGCTCGTCGTCTGCCTCGTCCTCACTGAACGGACGGACATTCAACAGACTCCTGTTGTAGTCTCCTCACTCCTGTTTCATTCTTTTTAACAACATTGTCTGTTCCTCCAGATCAATCTGTTCAAACTCAATCAAAATTCGCACTCTGTCGGCCATTACTGAGCTGAAGTAAACAAGCTTTGGTCGACAGAGGCATTACTGCAGAAAAGTTATGCGCCCTCTGCTGTCCTGGTGGAGAATTGCTTCACAACACTGACGGAGAAGTAAAAATCAAAAACGTCTCCGTCAATACGTGTGAGAGCAAACGTGCTGTCGGAGACGTATAAACCAGGCTTAACACCTTCACTAATTTGTCAATGCCTCTGAGCAAATAGTTTTGTTGCTGCAGAATACATTCACCACTAGAGAAGTCCTGGGACATGTTATGGTCAAAAAGTCAGGAAGCAAATCCTGATAAAACAACCTTATGACTCCATCAGTTTCATGGTTTAAATGATCTGATTATTGATAAACAGACCAAAAGGTCAGGACCTGTAACTCTTATTTAACACAACATACAGCCACTGCTCAGTCTCACATGCTGTTGTGCCACAAAGGGCAGTTAAAATGCTAAGTTATCTACAGTGGTGTGAAAAACTATCTGCCCCTTCCTGATTCTTTTGCATGTTTGTCACACAAAATGTTTCTGATCATCAAACACATTTAACTATTAGTCAAAGATAACACAAGTAAACACAAAATGCAGTTTTTAAATGATGGTTTTTATTATTTAGGGAGAAAAAAGATCCAACCCTCCATGGCCCTGTGTGAAAAAGTGATTGCCCCCTGAACCTAATAACTGGTCGGGCCACCCTTAGCAGCAATAACTGCAATCAAGCGTTTGTGATAACTTGTAACGAGTCTTTTCCAGCGCTCTGGAGGAATGTTGGCCCACTCATCTTTACAGAATTGTTGTAATTCAGCTTTATTTGAGGGTTTTCTAGCATGAAGCGCCTTTTTAAGGTCATGCCACAACATCTCAATAGGATTCAGGTCAGGACTTTGACTAGGCCACTCCAAAGTCTTCATTTTGTTTTTCTTCAGCCATTCAGAGGTGGATTTGCTGCTGTGTTTTGGGTCATTGTCCTGCTGCAGCACCCAAGATGGCTTCAGCTTGAGCTGACCAACAGATGGCCTTCAGGACATTCTCCTTCAGGATGTGTTGGTAGACAGTAGAATTCATGGTTCCATCTATCACAGCAAGCCTTCCAGGTCCTGAAGCAGCAAAACATCCCCAGACCATCACACTACCACCACCATGTTTTACTGTTGGTACGATGTTCTTTTTCTGAAATGCTGTTACTTTTACGCCAGATGTAACGGGACACGCACCTTCCAAAAAGTTCTACTTTTGTCTCGTCGGTCCACAAGGTATTTTCCCAAAAATCTTGGCAATCATTGAGATGTTTTTTAGCTAAATTGAGACGAGCCTTAATGTTATTTTTGCGCCTTGGAAATCTGCCCTGCAGGCCGTTTTTGCCCAGTCTCTTTCTTATGGTGGAGTCGTGAACTCTGACCTTAATTGAGGCAAGTGAGGCCTGCAGTTCTTTAGATGTTGTCCTGGGGTCTTTTGTGGCCTCTCGGATGAGTTGTCTCTGCGCTCTTGGGGTCATTTTGGTCGGCCGGCCACTCCTGGGAAGGTTCACCACTGTTCCATGTTTTTGCCATTTGTGGATAATGGCTCTCACTGTGGTTCTCTGGAGTCCCAAAGCTTTAGAAATGGCTTTAGAACCTTTACCAGACTGATAGATCTCAATGACTTTTGTTCTCATTTGTTCCTGAAGTTCTTTGGATCTTGGCATGATGTCTAGCTTTTGAGGTGCTTTTGGTCTACTTCTCTGTGTCAGGTAGCGCCTATTGAAGTGATTTCTTGATTGAAACAGGTGTGGCAGTAATCAGGCCTGGGGGGTGGCTACAGAAACTGAACTCAGGTGTGATAAACCACAGTTAAGTTATTTTTTAACAAGGGGGACAATCACTTTTTCACACAGGGCCATGTAGGTTTGGATCTTTTTTCTCCCTAAATAATAAAAACCATCATTTAAAAACTGCATTTTGTGTTTACTTGTGTTATCTTTGACTAATAGTTAAATGTGTTTGATGATCAGAAACATTTTGTGTGACAAACATGCAAAAGAATAAGAAATCAGGAAGGGGGCAGATAGTTCTTCACACCACTGTATTTAGTTCTGGTACACCAATTTGTCAAAACGTCGTTTTATTTTTTGACAACATCCAGACAGCCGGAGGAAGTCGGACATGGTGAGAGCGTGAGTCAGTGAAGATGACTGAGAAAGATCGGAGAGCCTAATCAAAATCCACAGCATCATACGAGTCCATTCACAAAAACGCTGTCAAGCATG
This sequence comes from Callopanchax toddi, assembly GCA_006937965.1. Classification (NCBI taxonomy): domain Eukaryota; kingdom Metazoa; phylum Chordata; class Actinopteri; order Cyprinodontiformes; family Nothobranchiidae; genus Callopanchax; species Callopanchax toddi. The sequence continues at coordinate 393,409 of SSNR01000280.1, forward strand.
AGATACACATTTCTGGCCTCATCAGTCTGTTAGATCAACAGCTTCAGTCGCTCACACACTTTTGAAATTATTTTCCTCGCAGCTTCTTTCACACGGGCCATAGAGAGTCACACAGAAAGCCACAATAACCAGCTTTGATGTGAAACTGAACATATGAATTTGATTAATTGCACGGACTTAGTTTAACATTTTCTCTCTAATATGAATTGTGTCTGTAAAAGAAGTTACAAGAAAACTGGATTTACGGATCTACCTCACCTAATGTACAGGCTCATTTTGATTTAGGCTCCTAACGATCACAAATAAACAATTACTATTTAATATGTCAGTATTCTACCAAATAATCAAGTGATTCCTTGAGTACTCTGGTATAAATGTTCACCTGCTTTTCCCTATTTCACCTGTTAAAAGCTGCTTTCTCCTCTCTACCATCAGATCCAAGTCGTGTAAACACTTCAGCCGCTAAAGATCAAGTTAGCTATTATCCGCCCTGTGTATTTATTGAAGGCACAGCTACCAGATCTTACAGCTCTGTCCAGAAACAAGACTTCAGGACGTTTGAGGCTCAACAGATTTTTATTTCTTTTCTAAACTGATAAAGTCTGAACAGAGATGCGTCAGATAATTACCTGTAAACTCCTCGTTTGGTCTACAGGTAAACCAAACTCAACTTCATCTCAAAGAAAACCTATTCCTAAAGACTTTTTAAAAATTGTTACTAGAGGTGCAATGGATCAAGAAACTCTCGGATCGTATCATGGATTTGAGTCATGGATCGAATCATTTTTCGGATCATCGGGAAAAAAAAGAAAAGACAAATAACTTTGTTCTGTATTATTTTGTAGAACGTTTTTCTGCTCATTAAATAAAAACATTTTACTCAAGATGTCAATCCTTTGCCTAAATAAAATTCTGAATCATATAAAAACAAATTAATGGGGGGATAGACTATTACGCCCCTCTCAGGGGTCTGACAGAGCAATAATCCGGTTTCTGTCTGACAATCCGCTCACTGCAGTCAGAGGAGCAGCAGGAACAGGTGAGGGGGCGTGACGCGGCAAAACATAAACATGGCCGAAAACGACAGCGGACGCATTTAGACCAGGGTCAACAGGAAAACCAGCTGACCCAAACCGAGGAGTTTGTTCCTAAAAGAGGGACAACTTCTGTCTCATGGATGTGGTTTAAATATAAAAAGACCGACGTGGACCAGACAGCAGCTGTTTGTAAAGTTTTCCGGCTCCCGGTCCCAACAACAGACTCCAACACCACAAATTTATTTTATCACCTGAACAAAAACAACCACAAAGAATACAGACGGTCAACGAGCAAAAGCAGCGTCAAGTGTAAACTCCAGATGCAGACGCTGCATCAGGCTTTTACTCGTCACACACCATGTAGCTCCTCAGATGAAGGAGATCACTGCTGCTGTTACCAAACACATCTGTAAAGATATGAGTCCAGTCTACACGCTGGAGAAATGTGAGTTCTGTGAGTTACACTGGAACCAAGACATGAAACGCCCAGCTGAAAACACATGACTAAAGTCACGTTACTGATTTATAGGATGCATGTCGGCCGCGGTGGAGGCAGAGATTCACAAGGGGGTGTTCTAGGTTTCGTGTGTTTATCATTATTGGGATATAAAATGAGCTCTATCAGGGTGTGAAATTTTGTCCATATCGCCCAGCGCCATCGATCAGTGATCCTTCGTTCTGGTCAACTAAAATGACTGAGTCTGATAGAGTGAACCTCTATACATGATGGCAAATCGAACACCTTTCTCAGAGGGGAATTGTCAGCAGATTCAGAGAGCACGAGCACAGGATGTCAGGGACTATTTAGCAACAAGCGAGCGCCGTTTGATCCGCGGACCACGTGTGTTCTGATCCGTAGAGGACGGTCCGTACGGATCGATGATGACCTGTTGCACCCCTAATTGTTACAAGTATGGACATGTAGAGCTGAGCGCATGGTCTGACTTTTTCCGTCTATTAGATCAAGAACGCTGGTCTACCTGTAAAGACTTCTGACTGCAGGGACTCCAGTTTGATTCACAAACATCAGGTGTTTGCATCAAGTTGTTGATGTGGAGCTAATAACTGTCCCTGTGAAGCACGTGATCACTGAGCAGTGTGAAATCGCTGCGTTTTACTCCCTTCATGCACCACATCCAGTGACAAATCCTCACACAAACACACACTGCCTATAGTAGGAACCTGAGGTCGTCATCTGACATTAAAAATAACAGCAGTTCCCCCTCTTCAACCTGTGGTCCATGGTGTTCAGAAAACAGAAGAGTCTTCAGGACAGAGCTCCAGAAGGTGTGTCACCTGTTTTTGCAGATTTGTTTCTCTCCCTGAAGTAGAAAACACTACTTAAGAAATGAGAGCTTGCTTCGGTTAAATCCGATATCGACTTGATGCAAAATATAAAGTAAAACAGAACCAAAAACATCTGAATAGAAATACTAAAAAGATGTGAAACGCACCAAACCTTTTATCTAGGTGAGTTCTAGTGTGGAAAAATGAGCAATAAATAAGTAAATGACATGCCGTAGAATGCTTTAAAGTGCATTGATTATGTGATATAACAGCATTACACCCACTGACCAAACTTCTCCTCCTCATTAGACCCAAACTGTTAGATCTTTAAGATTAGTACGTAGAAGTTCATGTAGAGAGCCAGAATTAACTCCACTGTTTTTCTTCTGTTGCAGCTGTTTGCAGAACGCGGCCAAATAAAACGTGCTGCAGCTTTTGGAGCATCAATCAGCAGATCTGCTGTGTAGACTTCACCAGAACCATGAATACACATACTGCTATACTTAGACTGACTTCATCTCCTCTACCCTCAAAATATCAGCTGCCTAAGTATGGAAACGTAGAAAGTGTGAAAGAATTTCAACTATTAAGTCCCCTGTATTACAGGATCCTTAACAAACAGAGACAGTCATGAGGGGAGAGACAGGACAGGAGACAAGGAGACTAAAGTCCTGAGAGACAGGTGTGTGCATCTGAAAATAATCTATATGAAACTGAGGATAACCAGATGAACACTTCACCTACTGAGCTACTGCCGCCCTTTTGCAGCTGAACAGAAAAGTTAGCCTCTTCAGTTCCACTGAGCTGAATCAATGAAATGAGCCTTTAATGCTACGTCGTCATGGTAACTAGCCACATGTTGCCTGAGTATTTGACTCTGCCGTAGCAGATTTTACAGACTGCATAACTCCTGTCAGTCTTTACTACATTTCTTTGTTTTTAAAAACCAAAACGTGTCACACATCAGCTCTGAGAGCTGCTGCATCCTCTCCTCTTCATTCACTGGATAGCTGAGTGACGTTAGCAACATTTACCGCTCTTTATCACCAGAGCTTGATGTTCCGTGGGAGCGGAGGACTGCTGAGGACTAATGACTGCAGCCAACAAGCGACTGGAGGTTAAAATGAAACACAAAAATGAAGTGACCACCACGCTAATATACAAATATAAACTAGTTGGAGCAGACAAAGTTGATCCAGTCAAAGAATGAGAGAAACTAGAAGTAGCCTCAGCAGGTTTCATAAGGTCAAACTAACCCTAACCCGTAAAAACAATCGTTGCTTACCTTTAATCCTAATTTTTATGCTAAAATTAGATGGTACATGAGGGAAACATATCAGCAAATATTAAGTCAGATATAGAAATAAACCTGGACTTCAACATCTGTCTTCAAAAAACTTCACCGGGGTTAGCCTAGTAGCCAGTATTTGTTTTAGGGACGTTTTGGGGCCACTGCGTCGTGTCCTTGCGCCTTTCAGCTGTTCTTTGTCACAAAGTAGTCCCGAGTCTAAAGTAGTTCCTGTAATTCCTTCGTGTTACTTTTTATTTTCACATACAGTCGATCTGATTATTGAGGTCACTAAGCAGAATTAGTGTCACTACTGAGTGACTTTTAAGGACTTTTTTCTCACAATGCTAGTTGTTACCATTCACTTACAGCGTTTTATGCTAAGATACAGCTAAAGAAGTACTGCTGGATCAGGATAATGACTGGGTTGGTTACAAATAGTTTTGAACACCTATCTAACGATGAGGAATATGGCAATAGACAAAAAAATCCCTTTTGGGTGGAGTATCCCTTCAAGCACATTTAAAACAACTTTCATGGACCAAAGCACTGCACAGAAACGGCAAGAAACAATAAAAACAATTACGGTAAAAGAACAGACGTATAAATGGTAAGAAACCTATCAAATGGGATTAAAAACCAAGGAGTAAAAGAGAGGTTTTAAATTAGCCACAGAGAAAACCTGACTGATGTGGAGAGAGTTTAGGTGCCACGACAGCGATGTGCACCAGCCCGTGATCATTGGCAGACCCATAATGTTATGGATGGAGCAAAGGGCTGCAGTAGATCCAGCAAGTATAGGGATCCCTGGCCGTGTAGCACTTTGAAAGTCAAAAGTAAAATCCTAAAATCAATTCTAAAAGCAACAGGGAACCAGTGAAGAGCAGCAGAGACAGGAGAGATGTGGTCACACTTCCTGGTGGATGTTAAACGTCTGGCAGACGAGAGAGAGGGGCCTGACTAACACCAGCATACAGCGAACGACAGTAAACCTGCTGGCAGGTGATGAAAGCATGAATCATCTCAGAAGAGATAAAAGGGACTCGACTTTAGATAAAAGGCTCTGTCTGTAAAACTGTTCATCTGCCTCTCAAAGTTCAAAGTACAATCTAAAGACACCCCAACGTTCTTCACCTGTGACTTTCTACTAAAACACCTACTGGTAGATTTAACTGGCGACCACTGCAGGAACCAGTGGAACCAGTCTGGTCCTCATTAAAACTGAAGGAAGTTGTGAGTCATCTAGACTTTAAATTCATTAAGGCAGCCGAGCAGCGGTGTGATAGATGAAATAATAATTCATCTTCAAAGTTAAGTTAGGTTTTTGAGGTACCTAAATGGTCATCACATGTATTTTTATGTGTCATGTTGATCTACTGACAAAACTTACAGAAAGGTTTTTAAATGTCCCTGGGGTTTTGTTCTGTCCTAAACTTTGCGTTACATTTTCAGGAGGACATTGGCGCTTCAGCAAGCCTCTTCGTAGTGGCTGACTGTTTTTTCTGGGTGGAGAGGAGAGTGTACGGTGGCTGCAGTGGCCAAAACACCTCAGAAACTTCTCTGGGGCCTGAAATTTGCAGGATTAGAAGAGTCGAGGTTTGGTTTCTTGGGTAGAGGATGAACTATGGCATCATGTTTACCTGAGTGAGACAATGATCGACTGAATATTCAACCAACTATTCTGTCTAGTTGACTCATGGACACTGGCTCAAACTGATTTAGGACACTGGTGGTGGTGCCTGAGGGGTCAAGTAGAGATCAGTTTATAGCAGATCTTAGGTTTTTTATTTTGCTGGAGAAATAAAAACTGAAATAAGTTGTTACAGGATTCAGTGGAGTTGTCCAGACAACAGAATGAACTGTGCTGAGGGGGACTGTTACTTATTACTAATTAGGAATGAACAGTGTTTTTCTTTCTCTGCTTTCACCACATCCTGAAAATTGTGCAGGGACTCTTTGAGTTTGTCTTTTTTCCATTTCTGTTCAGCCTTCCTGCTCTCATCTAGCAGAGCAATTTCATTAAACCAGAACTTAAACGTTGGTTTGGACCAAACCGTTTTAAAAGGTGCAACAAGATCTAAAATGTTATAAAAGCAAGATAAAACATCATCTGTTTTAAAAGAAGAATTGTCAACTAAAACACATTTAACATTTTCTAAAGGTATCAATTCAAAATCTACTATTTAATGATATGAAACTGGAGAAGTGAATACTGTACAGTAAGTTGTAGATCTGTGCGTCCCTTGATGCTCTTATTTTGACAAGCTGCACCACAGCATGATGTGTTCTAGGGTTGTCACGGTTACCGGTTTCGCGGTAATCCCCGGTAAAAATGTTGACTATAATTATTACCATCATGTTTTTAAAAAACTATATTATCTCGGTGGGTTAACCGCGTTCGCGGTTTTGGCACGGTTAGCTTCCCGGCCACCGTATCCACTGGTGAAGCTTCTGCGCACTTTGTAGTGTTTACATCCACAACTTCCTTAAGCTAAAGCTAAAATGACGGCGAAAAGAGGAGAAAACAGCGCTGAGGACATCTATCAGCCCTCAGAGAAGACAAAGTCAGAAGTATGGGCATATTTTGGATATTTGAAGAATGCTGAGGGACAGTTGTTTGCTGAACGTGCCGGAAAAAAGTGTGAAAGGAAGCGACACGCGACGCATCTGTGACCATCAACTCTACAGTCACTGCAAGAGAACGTATTAAGGTAACGTTTAGCGTTTTAGCTGAAACACATGATGAGAGGACTTTGGGTTGAGGGAGAAGCAGCGAGCGCCACTGCCAGAACATAAACCGAGTCGCGGACCTCCGTTTTGGAATGAGGCTACGGGGCTCCCAGCGGGCAGGTTGCTGTTGACGCTGCTTAATGAAGCGTCAGAATAAGTTCACCAGAACTCCAGCTTAGCAGGAAATAACTGGTGGTTTATTAGCCATGCTGCGGGGAGCGGGAGCAGTACAGAGACCGCCTTAAAGTCCGACGAGTAATCATAGAAACGAGGTTGTTTTTTTCAAGTACGGTGGCCCATGCAGTACAATAGGGTGTTGGTCAACTGATCTACAGTCGCCACTGCTGATTGATTATGAATTATTATGAATTTAACAATGATTACTGCCTGATGACATCTCCCCAGATCTGAAAAGCTCACAGGAAGGACACAAGCTGAGGACAGTATTATCCTGATATAAAGGGTTTATTTAGTTGTCTAGTTGAACATATTCAACATCCTTTTAAAAAATACAGAGATAATACCGAAAACCGTGATCATTTTGGTCACAATAACCGTGAAGGTAAATGTTCATACCGTGACAACCCTAATGTGTTCTTGTTTAAAGAACAGAAATAATCACAGTATGTTTAACAACTCAAAGAATAATCAGGTTAAATAATCGTGGATTCAATATTGACCAAAATAACTGATCATCATTTCTTCCATTATCAAATGGCCCTAGGTTTTATATATAGCAGTGATAGAAAGCAGTAGAAGGCTGGACTTTTAATAAAGCAATAAAAAAATTAGGGATGTCTCGATACAACTTTTTCACTTCCGATACAATACCGATATTGCAGCCTTCAGGATTGACCGATATCAATCCGATATCATACAAAAGAAAAAGACATTAAAAAAAATGACCCACTGCTTCAATTTGAGTGTTCAGAGTTTCATCCACTGCCCAAAAGAATGAGGTCATTGCTCTTAGTGACCATAAAAAACAGTACAAACAAAATAAACAGAACTTTAATAACAAGCCGAAAACAAATAATAGTTGGTTAACTAAAAGGACGACTACAATTCCTGCTTTTAAGACAGACTGCTGATATCGGAGATTTTTGATCCAGTCCAATATAATCCGACATCGTATTTTTGGAGCCGATATCCGATATTCCAATATCAATATCGGGACATCCCTAAAAAAAATACTGTAAATCCCAGAGGGAAATTAGACGTTTCAGTAACTCGTTTAAGTTTCTTTAAAGATTCTTGTTTAGAGGACGGTCGGGGTTGTCCATCGTGATCTTCATTTTATGAAGCGTCCTTTATCCAGTCAGCTAGAGGCTGCAGAGTCCCCAGAACCAAACAGAGCCAGTCTTCTTTATCAGCTTGTTCAGGTTTTTAAGATCACTGGCTCTGATGCTGCTGATGAATACAGATGTGATGGTACCCTCCCTCCACAACAGACAACATCTGGCTGCTAGCATGAATCTCAGCCTCCTCTGTTCTGTGCCTCCAGTCCGGTCTAATGTCCAGGTGGACACCAAGGTATTTATATTCCTCCACCACCTCTATGATGGAGAAAGAATGGATATACTCCTGCTTCTTCTGAAAGGTATGTAAAGGTCTAGGCGTGGGCGATATGGTCCAAATTTAAGGTACCAGTTATAAATTTTGGTATTCGGTCATTTTGGATTACCGCTCAGCCCTAGTTTATATAACTGGGTTCTTGCAGGTTTCAGTAAGTTAAATTTTAGACAATTTTTGGACCAATTTTAGACCGTTCTGTATGAAATTGTAGACCAAGAAGACACAAATAGGAAGGCAAATAATCTGAAAATTTAATTCATTCCATTACTAAACATTTAATGTTTAGTAATGGAATGAAGAATCCACAGCACCTCTGATTTAGACGTTTCGTTTGACCCAAATGTAACCCGCAGGTCACAAGTGGCAGTGCGCTGAAGACTGGAGGAGGGACCGGCTACTGATGAAGATGAAGACGGCTGGGGTGGCGACCAGAACTCGGTTAAGGCTTGTGCTCGCTGAAGACTTTTCATGGCCAATCGATGTTTCTCCGCCTTGGCGTGGGATTCAACCGCTTTTATACCCAAGGTCCCCAACTGGAGGTTTCTCTTGCAGCGAGTTTCGAATTTATTACCAGGGACCGCTTCCAGCCAACTGCAAAACGCATTTCCTCACTGACTTTAGGATGACCGGAACTACACGCCAAACTATTGAAACTAAAAAAACCAACTACCTTCACAACTGGACACATACTACCGGACAAACCTTACTTACTAACCTTATAACACTACCTCACTCGAACGCCAGAAGGGTACAACGAAACTATAATATTGCAACTAACACGACAACTTGAAAAGAAAAAATACCCCTATAAAATTAAACAACACAACCACCTGACGGCGACAAAATCCTATAGCATAATACTTAAACATTAATAATTACTGTGACTGTTAAACCTAATAATTGGTGGAAACACGAATAAAGTTAGGGAATGAAATGGTACTAAGGGTTAGAAACCAAAATTAGCAAAAGGAGGGTTAGGGTTTAGGGTTACCCTAACCCTCTGAACCCTCCCACTGACCCCTTCCCTAAACCTAACCTGACTGAACCCTAGCTACTCTGACCCCTCCCACTGACCCCTTCCATAAACCTAACCTGACTGAACCCTAGCTACTCTGACCCCTCCCACTGACCCCTTCCATAAACCTTACCTGACTAACTGGTTCAGACCACCCACCAGGAATGAACTGACCGGACACAGACTTACAACATTACTATATGGTGATCAGAAGCGAAAAAGAAGGTCTTTGACAACGTGCGTCGGCCAGTGCATTACCTTTGTCTCCCTACTTAACTGCCTAGTTGATGGACGAAGCAGGGGGGGACATCGTGAAAACTCAAAAAACCGCTTCCAGCCAACTGCAAAACTCGACATTGACGAGCCACGCCGCGTTGAAAACGCACTTTCCCATCTCTTAACGACAAGCAGTCGACATATCCAACAAGCACCGCAAACAACACGCTAGCTACACTGGCCGTCTGGTGAGCTAACTAAGCATTTCCGGTCTTCTTCTTCTTCTTCGTGTGATTCGCGGTACCGCAACTGGCTTCTGGATATCAGAAAGTAAAAAAACTTCAGAATACGGAGTTTTACTTAGCGTATTTGACCAACAATTGTCGGGAATAAAATTTTAGACTTGACCTAATTAAATTTCAGACATTGGACGATAATTCTGGGCGTTTTTTAGATGTTTTTTAGGCCTAAAATTTAACGTTTGAAATTTTAGACATTTTTTAGTCTTTTTAGTTCCCCGCAGGAACCCTGATATAAACTAAACTTGCATGTGGTCTCCATTATGGTAAAAGGCCTCCATTTGAAAAGCACAAGGGACTCCAAAGCACTTTACACTAGAATCAGTTGTTCACCCACTCATACACATTCACACGCTGCCATGCCAACTTTATTTATAAAGCCCTTTAAAAACTGTGAGAACTGACCAAGGTGCTGAACGTGGAATAGAAGGAAATAAAACAATCAAATATCCTACTGAAAACACCAACATAAGAAAATAATCAAATCCTCATCAAAGTAACTTTCTATGTTGGGTTAGAAGCCAAACCCAACAGGTGGAGCAGATTTTAAAATATCTAGGGAGTTGGACTTTCTAATCTGTGGTGGCAGAGCATTGGAGATTCAACCCCAAAAGCAACAAACTCCAAAACTGGTCAGCTGACCTGAGAGAAGGGCTGTGCAAGTGTTGTAGCTCAGAGAGGTATAAAACCTTTTAAAGATGTAAAAACAAACACAAAAAGAAATGTTAATGGCAGTTAGCTACATTGTGGCCTGACAGACGGAGGCACTGGACACAGGCAAGGTGGGGGGATTGAACCGACAACCCTCTAGCTGACAGAAGACTGCTCTACCTTCTGAGCTACTCCCACCCTAGTATGGTACACATACTCCAAAACAATAAGTTAATGTACAGCATGAGACTCAGCTGTGAAGTTTACCCTGGTTAAACATGATTTCTTATTGACATGTTCTGTCTTTGCTACTCGACAGCTGATCTGGAACACTGTGTCACAGAGCTGAGTGTGTGTGTGTGTGTGTGTGTGTGCTGAATTCTAGTAGCTCTCAATCAAACTGGCACAAAAAGGCAATACAAATGACATTAAATCAACTTGAGGACATTTCAGGTTAAACTTCAACAGGGTTTAACTGAGTAGCAACACACTGGTACAACTAGTCAAAATGCTAGTTGCATCAATGCTAACTTTAGATTTTTAAATAACTTTTTAAACCACTAACTTGAAATTACTGATTCAATCGCAACATAACTTAATTAAATGATGAGCAAAAGCACAAATCGTTACTTTTTAAAAGTATCCACCGCAACAAAAGTCAAAACTAGTAAGAAACCAAGTGAACGGAGCCAATGGCCGCCTGTGGTGTGAGAGTGACGGCTAGCTAAACGTCCTCCAGCCGGCCGGGGTTACCAGCGTGTTCACTACAGCCAGGAGGGAACAGGGCGCGCTCACAAACTTAAAACACGCACGAGGACTGCTCCACGAACACGGGACGCGCGCGCCAGCTCACGCGCTACGGCTGCCCATCCCCCACCCCAGAAAGGAAACACCAAAATAAACGGCGAAAAGAGCGAAATAACCCACCGGAACCGCCACTACCCGGTCCAACGTGGACAGTTCACAGCTGGGTGTCACTTACAGCAGCACAATAAAACTCAGAGATAGTAAACACTCACCTAAAGCTCCACGCGAGGGGGGAGGGTAGCTTCTCTAGGCTCCTAATATGGAATCTCCTCCTCCACCACCGTGCTTTTCAAGCTCTGTTTAAACCTCCAAAACGCGTTATAACGGCCTTCCGACCCGGCCAGCCGGTGTTTAAGATCCCCAATGACCGATGTGTTTTAGATTCACGGGCTTATATGGTAATAAATCCACATAAATTCAGCTGGATGTACAGTTGGGTCTAGATTACAGGCTTGCTCGCTAGTAGAGAAAAGAGCCAAACGGTTCCGTAGCAGCAGCCAGCGGCTTCAGACTGAAACACACAGCAGCTGACCCGCCACGACAAAATGAGCTAGGCCCGAGCCGCGCTCTGCAGGAAGCACACTCCACTCCACTCACATAAACATCAAAATGGGTGTCGCAGTGTGGAAAAACATGGTGCTGTCCGACCGACCCCAGGCTGCTGCATGATTCGACTCAACCAATCAGCCCCGTGTAGCTGTGTTCAGTAGGAACATCTGAGCTGTGTATTGTTACACCTTGTAATGTAAAAACCTATCAAAAAGAACGAATCACTGAGAGGTGTTTTTAGAAACAAAAGGCACATGTTTGATGACAGGTACCTACCTACAGAGGGATCATTTAGTAAAATAATTGTCACCTGATGCAGCAGCAGCAGGCTGCATGCTCCTTTTAGCTGAAATGACATTGCAGCAACTCTAAATCGTTGTCAGTAGTTTGTATGGCGCCCACGTGCTTCGCATGCATGCCTGACAACAACGCTACTCACAGAGTCAGGGATGTGTGGCTTTCTTTTAGGAATAACCAAACAAGCACTCTAACCTTTACCGGTGAACTAAAAGCACCATTCTCTAAACTTTAATACACATGTTCAGTGTTTCAGTACTTTTAGCTCAACCAGTAACTGTGCTGGTCACCAGACCAGCCTTTGGTGATGGGGTGAGGACAGGTGTATGTCACTTTTTATGTTTTCCATAAATGTCACCAGTAAGCTAAGTATCCCTAACTTTTGGTGAGTAGTATATATAAATATATATATACTGTACGCATATGTAAACTTAACTACTCCCAAAGGTCGCGTTAACAGTTGTCATTGACCAGTGATGCTAAAGTTTAATGACCACGTCATTTTGACAGGTTGCAGTTCACACCCCTGACCACTTGGTGGTGAGTGAGCAGATTAAGTTTTGTCTCTTGATGCATGATGTAGATCAGATGAACACCATACTGAACGCCCTGGTTGCTATAGTAACCTGTTGCACACAGTCCCACCTGATTGGCTCTTTGATTGACAACTCTTGGACAGCTTGGGCTGCTATGTCAGGGTGACCATCACCACCATGCTGGTTGCCATCCAACAACTCCTGGTTGAGGAATGAAATGTCAATCTACATCAACATGTGACCAAACTGGTGACCAGCATGAGGAGGAGGAGCCAGACTGGTGACCAGCATGAGGAGGAGGAGCCAGGCTG
>SSNR01000280.1:411976-431451 GCA_006937965.1 Callopanchax toddi
GGGGGGGGGGGGGGGGGGGGGGGGGGGGGGGGGGGGGGGGGGGCTGGAGAGAGAGCTTATTGTAGACTGTAAGAGGTGTGCAGCAACTGGGACAGATTATGTCTGCGGAAACGAGGACTGCAGGATCCCACCCATCCCCCACCACACACACACACACACACACACACACACACACACACACATTACAGCTCATTTTCTCCTGGCTGGTCACTGCACTGCAATAGATAGATTCCACCCCACCCCCTATCTTCTGCTCAGTCATTCAGACTGGGGAGAGTCAATAACAAGCTGACATCATCATTGGTTTTGTAGGATACAGTGCTGCCTTTACTCTAGCAGGCCACATTTGTGTGAGTGTGTGTGTGTGTGTGTGTGTGTGTGTGTGTGTGTGTGTGTGTGTGTGTGTGTGTGTGTGTGTGTGTGTGTGTGTGTGTGTGTGAGAGGATCTTCTGTGTCTCTAATGAGGCTGGAGGCTAAGGAACATAATACAGGTCAGCGGGTAGAGATAGATAGGTGTTATCATGTGAGAGAGGACAGGGCTTTTCTTCAGTGGCCCCACAGTGACCAGAGCCCTTCTGACACATGCATGGTAGCAAAAGAGCATCTGTAGGCGACTCCTGCAGTGGCTGCACATCAGAATGTAAACAGACCAATACAGCAGGAGACCTTTTCAAAGTGAGCCTTGACTTAAATACAATTTGAAACCTCTTATCAGTGATGCACATGCTGCATGGACCTGCTGTGACCGATCTGAACATGCAACCATAAAGTGTGGTTGAGCCACAGTCACTGGGGCTCAGCTGGGACCAGTCCAAAGCTAAAGAAAGCTTGCATTGCATCCTGGGAGGGGGCATGCCCGTAATGAGAGTGGAGGGATGTGATTGGGAGGAAGTGATTTGTTATCAGACATTCGTGTTTTATGTGGTTGAGTATAGGTGGTTGTTAAATGCTCTTGGTACCAGGCCTCCTCAGGCCAGATGCTGATGAACCACAGCGTGTTTCAGTTAGAACTGCTTTTGGAAAACGATCTTGTTCTTTTTCAGTAGTAAAGTCACAGCTGTAGTTCTGGTTTGAATGTTGTGCAACTTGGAGAATGTTTGCTGCTCCTTTTGGACCTTGTTCTGATGCATAACCACAGAAGTGTGTAGAAAAACCATCACTTCCATCAGTCATTATGGGGAACGTGAGATCTCTTGTGAATAAGATGGACGAACTTGAAGCTCTGAAGAGGACCCAGCCAGAATATCAGGAATACAGAATCATCGTTACTGAGACGTGGCTGCAGGATCAGATCCCGACTCCAGCATCTCTCTGCCATGCTTTTGGACAATTTGAGCAGAGGTTTGAAGATAAGCAGGAAAAGCAAAGGAGGTGGATTAGCAGCTGGTCAACAGCAGATGTGTAATCCAGGACCTGCTGCTGTGGAAGGTCATCTCTGCAGACCAGATATCAAACTGCTCGCTGTAAGTTTTCATCCAGATTATCTCACAAGAGAGTTTACCAGTGTTGTCATGGTAACAGTATATTCCACCATCAGCTGCTGATGATTCTGCATGTGATGTCATCAGCTTAGTTGTGTTGTAGCCACAGACGCAGCACCCCAAGGCATTTATGGCAATATCTGGAAAATTTAAGCATTCCTCTCTCTCTTTTCTACACTTCCAACAGAAGGTCAGCTGCTCCACCAGAGGAAATAAGACACTGGATTTCTTCAGTGCTAATGTTAGATCCCAATCTTGTCTTTCTCTGCTCTTGTTAAGATCAACCTGTGACCAATGAACATGGGCGATGGTCACAAAAAGCTGAAGAAACTCTGCTGGGATGTTTAGAGGCTCCAGACTGGGATGAGCCACATGGAGAGGACATCAGTGTCTGACTAAACGTCTGTGTGGACGACGTCATCCACACCTGACCAGTGAGGCGATTCTCCACTAACAACTCCGCCCACCGCTCATCACGTCATGGGTTCTCTCAACTGGACCAGCAAAGTTTAGGGGCCGGTTCGGTGCTTGTTTTAGGGCACCGGCACCTGTTTTTTCCTGTGGAAAAGCTGGTTCCAAAATTGGGAAAGGGCACGGGAACCTGGGCTGTGGAAAAGAGGAAATAGAGAATCTATAATCTAGACCCAACAACGCAGACCTGGGCTTCCATTAGACCTCAGCAGCTCCACAGGCTGATCTCTCCATGACACCAAGCACTGATGCAGGAATTCATTCAGGAGGAGGTCCAACCAGGTACTGAGAGCAGACTTTTCAGAAGCCTGATATTCCTGTTTAAACTATCCCTTTTTTAATTGATCTGATGTAATATTCTAATTTTCTGAGACACAGAATTTTGTTTTTTATTATATGTAGCCATGATCATTAAAATGTAAAGAAATAAAGACTTGAAATATTGAACTTATTCACATGATTCTAATCTTGTGAGGTGTACCTGTTTAAGATTCTTAGAAAAAAAAATGAAATTATAAGTTCATAAAAATCTATATGAGTTATGAGTTAATCAAACATATAATTCCCCTCTGGGATTAAAACATTATTTTTGTCTTTGTTCAGTAACAGCATGTTTAAAGAGCTGTTTGTGTTCATAATATCACTGCTCAGGGTCCACTCAGGAACAAAACTTTAAGAAACAAACAGGTTGGTAAAACATTGACAGGGCTTGGAGTTGGTTTCATGTTTTTCAGAATAACTAAGGTGTCCAGGTCCGCCTTAGTGGTACAAGCAGCAGACAATTCAACACATGCAGAATCACACAAGCTTTAAAATATTTATAACAATGAGCGACTGTACAGAAAGGGCAAATTTACAGCATAAAAATTATATTAAACCATTAAAAATAGCATTCTCAGATTCAGAGTCAAAGAAATGTGACCCTGAAGAGGATTGTTGCTATTATTATTGGAATAACTAGGAAAAATGTACCATGTTAAAATATATTTGTGCATTAAAGAAAAACTCTGCAAATACCAGCAGGGACATAAACACTTATGGAGTCTGTTGGGAGCGGTGATGGTTACGGAGTCTGCTGGGGGAAGGATCTACCATAACGCTCCTTTGTTCATCCAGGATGCAGCAGCCTGTCACTGAAGGAGCTCCAGTTCTGCAGCAGCATCATAGGATGGGAGCAGGGAGAGTCCTTCTATCTTCCACTGTCTGCACTGGGTCAAGGGGGCATCCTATGACCCTCTGTTTAAAAACATGGTGCTTTGTTAGCAACAAGAAAAATGATGATATCTAATGACCTAACAGATCTTTACTAATTCATTTCTTCTACTATTTCCTCCTGTGAGTTAAAGGAGAGCAGGGAAAGTTCATGAATGTAGAATGATTGTTAATACTTCCCTCATTTAGGAAACTATATGTCAGACTGCAGAGCACTACGAGACCAGGCAGGCAGACTGGTGTGTGTGTGTGTGTGTGTGTGTGTGTAAGCAGGCGCTCTCAGTGAAAGTAGGTGAAAGGGCTTTGCTGTCAGAGCATGGCGGTGCAGAGCCCAGCGCAGCAGGATGAGGGAGGGAGCGTAGAGGAGTGAGAGGAACAGGGAGGCGTCAAACGACTCTAATCACTCTATCAGTTATGACTCTTGATAAGGGCGATATGACTCACCATGCAGGAAGAAATGTTGTTGTTGTGGCATGAGTGTTAAAAAAAGAGAAAGGTGTCATTTACTCCCTGAACAGGTTTTCTATTGGTTATTTGTGAGTCCAGTCAAAAGGAGGGGGCCCTCCTGTTGGCTGTAGAAGAAGAAGGGAGGTACAGAGGGTTCACAAACACCGACTATGGTGACATTGGTTTGTAGGAATAATCATAAACTCTATGATCTGTGTCGATAAACCGTCTCTGTATTGTGATTGTTCAGTGAGCCAGACTCTACTGGGGTATCACCAGTAACTCTCACCTCTAATTCCTTACAAATTAACCAGTTTTTGCTTTCTGTCTTGCTGAAGGAGGGGCTTGCCCAGGGAGCCATTCATGCCAAAACGAACGCATTCATCTGTCTTTTGGAATAAAGCCAGCTGTTCTGGATGCTATCTTATAAAACTATCACATCTTTTCAGCTTTTTGTTGATTTATCTTTTGTTTAAGAATGTTTTCTTGTATTTGTGTTGATAAAATCAGTCATCGTCTTGCTGGTCAATAAATCTTCTCACAAGCCGTATTTCTCTTATGGATGGAACCAAATTGTCCTCCATGGTTTCTCTAAATGTGGTTTCATTCATTTGACCTTCTACCTTTTACAGCCCTTCCAGGACCTGCTGCTGAGACCATCCCCAGCACAGGTAGCACTAGACCTTTCTGTTGTCCAGCATTTTGACTGACAGGTTAAAAATTAGGTCATAATCTATTTTTACCGTCACTTCTTTAATAGTATTTAATCGTCATTCATTGAAATCATATTTAATCTGAAGCTGAACAGAGAATCCACATCGTGTCGTCAGCAGTGTTGGGAACGTTACTTTGAGAAAGTAATTAGTTACTCACTACTTGTTCCAAAAAGTAACCGAGTTAGTTACAGAATTACTCTGTAATAAAAGTAACTAGTTACCTGGGAAAATAACCTTTTTGCATAACTGTAAAAAAAAGTTGCGTTATGTCAAAGAATTTGGATTTTTCTGAGCAGTTTTCATGAGTAATTTGAAATGAGTGGAAGAAAAAGGAACTTCTAAGGTAGACCTCACAAACACATTCTGGCCTTTCACCTCAATGAATTTAACGTGGGTGTAGATTTGGCATGGACTGAGGTGACATGTCCCCATCAAAACCAGCGATCACTGAATTGTCCCCACCAATAATTACGTTCAAGGGTGCAGAAATAACGCTGCATCCCCACCAAGTACGTACTGTACATACAGCCCAGTGGACCAGGTGCTGCTGTGTGCAGACAGACTGTGTCCGGGGTAAGGAGGTCTACGTGTCTGGATCGCCCGGCGTGGGGCTGGACTGTCGATCATGCATTTTTCCGGTGATGGTAACTTTGGGCCAGTCCGGACCAGGACCAGCGTTACAGGACGGATAGCTTTAATCTGCACCTCCTGTTTTGGCGCACGCTTGACCCCCTGTAGTGTGGTCACCACACCGCAACTGCACCACATCTGGTGTGAAGTAGCTGTCAGTAACGTTAACGGCGTTGTGATGACGGAATCAGTAATTAGTTAGATTACCTGCTAACAGCAGATGAACACATCTAACCGTTTTCTCTTTGGTAACCTCGGACTGGCACGAGCCAGACACGCAGACTGTGATGTAAGCAGCTCGTTTTAATTTGCACTTCTCGTTACGGGGCGCTGCTAAGTAGCGCTTATACGACCACGGATGCTGCAGCGCTTGCAGCTTCTAGCGCACGCACAACTTTTTTTGAGTGAAGCCAACAAGGTCATGTGTTTCCGTAGCCCGTTGTGTCGTGTGCAACAGGTCACAAGAGCAACCAGGATGTTTACGTTCAGTATGGTGGCTCAAAAAGGACAACAAGGCTGTTGTTCAACTGATCTATATCATGCATCAAGAGTCAAAAGAGCGAATTAATCTGCTCACTCACCACCAAGTGGTCAGGAGTGTGAACTGCAATCTGTCAAAATGGCAGACGGTCATTAGATTTTTCTGTCTGATCAATGACAGAAAATATTCCGTTAACGCGACCCCTGATACCCACAGCGTGATGCTGCCACCACCATGCTTCAGTGGGGATGGTGTGTTTGATGTCCACCCAACATGGCGTCTTGTCTGATGGCCACAGAGCTCCGTTTTGTTCTCATCAACTCAAGATGAGCACAGAAACTGAATGCAAGAATTCCTCTGTGCTTTTAAAGGAGAAGCTTTGGTCAAGACCCGTCAACAGAACCCTCCTTTGACTGCTGGATGTTCACCGTTCACTGGGGAGAGATCTGCTTTCACTGACAAACCAGTCAGTATGAAGGTTCAGGCACTGAGGGTGTGTGTGTGTGTGTGTGTGTGTGTGTGTGTGGGACTTTAGACAAACAAGCTGCAAACAGACACTGGGAAGGGCCATCAGCTTTAACAGGCAGAGTGGGGATGAAAGGGATAAGCGAAGGGAGGAACACGATTCAGGGCTTGTGTGTGCACAT
The DNA here is from genome assembly GCA_006937965.1 of Callopanchax toddi. Lineage (NCBI taxonomy): Eukaryota > Metazoa > Chordata > Actinopteri > Cyprinodontiformes > Nothobranchiidae > Callopanchax > Callopanchax toddi. Next base: position 418,062 of record SSNR01000280.1, read on the forward strand.
GGTTAGGTCAGATAATGAATTGCTGAAGGGGGAGGCAGCTGAGAGGAGGGGGAGGCAGAGGAGTAAAGCTGAGGTTACTTCAGGCCAACTTGTCTCCTAGGAATAAGCTGATTATAGCAGAACTAATCAGAGTAATCAGAAAGTGCTCATTTTGTTTGTTTTGGACACTAAATCAGGTTGCCACTGGATGCAGGAGGGTTCTGTGTTCTGGGAGTGTGACTGTATCTTCTAATTATTCTTCAAAAACTTTGACAAGTGTAGCTTTAAAAGACTTTCAGAAAATGAGACTCAAAGACCAATCAAATGGTGAGGCTGTAATATTGAATGAGTAGCCAGCAGACTCCTCTGATATGGAAACCCGCTCATCTTATAGACTTTTTACCTATTTTCTTTTTTCCAAACTCTCTGGGACCAAAAACATACACTTCAGTGACAAATAGCTTTAAGACTGTTTCTATGGTTACTGAGCAGTGCTCAGCTGTCAGAGGACCTCCAACTGCCTGGTCTCTCTTCCAATGACCTTGGACCTCATTTATAATCAGGGATGCACATAACTGGTCCGCCAGTGTGCATGCACACCAGATATCATGCTAGTGTACCAGATCCTTTTGCCCTAATGTGTGTGCGTTGATGCTTGGTGCTCATGCTATCCATTTAGGCCCATGTCTGGGGTGGGGGGGATGGGGGCTGCCGTATGAGCAAGCCGTCGGACTGTGCTGCTATAGAGTGAAAATGGGGGGCAACTCTCCTGGAGATGAAGGGAGGACTCGAGGTGGATTTTATGAAATATTGACAGTTTGGGGAACACAGCACATGGCCTGCGGACTGCCTATTGAGTACCCCTGGTATGTGTTGTGTATTTAGGCATAGGTTTAGATTTTGCATGGACAGAGGTGACGTGTCCCCACCAATAATTCAATCCGAGGGTGCAGAAATAGCGCTGCATCCCGTATCAGTGCAGCCCAGAGGACCAGCTGCTGTGTGCAGAGTCCCTGAACAGACCTGTGTCCAGGGTAAGGAGACATAAGTGGATCGACCTGCGCGAGCCCCTCGGCACCTGGGCCTGGATGAGGACTGGCCATCAGGCATTTTCCCGGTGATGGTAACTTTGGGCGGGTCCAGACCGGGACAGGACAGTCCGGATCACTTACATGTTGATCTAGAGGACTCCAGAAGCAGCGGACAGGTACCATGTGGTCAGACGTACTGCAGCTACAGAAGCAAAACTCAGACATGATGGGAGGAATTTGGAGAGGCCATGGAGGACTTTCAGTTTACCTTGAGGAGGTTCTGGCAAACTGTCTGATGACCCAGGAAGGTCCTGTGGAGAACTGCTGACCCGTACTGGAGATATTGTCAGTGTAAGGAAACTGAGGGTCTCCGTAATCCAGTCACCATGTCTTCCACTGAGAGGGCAGAGTCTTGGACTAGAGGACTTGGGGGGAGTCAAGTCTATTAGTTAAAAGGCTCCCTGCCTTGTCCAAATGGGGACCAAACCATCACCCTTCTAAATGGTAGGCAGGTGACCACTTTACCCACTGGACCACCTCTACATGTTGGGTGTTTCGTTTTGGTAGAATTACGTAAAGTAAGAGAGCAGAACATATGTGATCCAAACATTTTCCTGCAGCTTTCTGTCTCTCCATCTCATCCACAGTCTGCCTTTATGCAATTCAGTGTCCTCACTCAACTCTGCCAATGTCAGCTATAAATAGATCTGTAGCCAGCAGAGCTCACACTCCAACAGGATTAAAGCAGGGAGCACGTTCTGCATGAGAATGGTTCCAGTTCAGCCTGATCACACAGGTCTGATTCATCCTTCTGACCTAATTAATCAAAGAAATGAAGACATGCGAGCATGAAGCTGCATTAAATAAATCTGTGAGAAAAAGACCAGTCAAAATGTTGCTTTAACACTTTAATGTATCCTCTGTAAAACTCTGAGCTTTTTCCGTGGTCACTTCTCTTTTTGCTCACACTCGGCTCCTCCCTCTGTCGCCGGTCCTCAGACGGACACGGAGACCTTCTAAACAAGCTTCAGCTTCAGTGTTTCTCTGGTTTGAAGCAGCTTGTACCCGGCTCACACTAAACCGGTTTGAAACAACAATCCTCAGGTTTCATTTCCCATCAGCCTCGACTTCAGGAGCTCGTTCTAGCTAACACTGTCTGCTGCTAATCACAGCCGCCATTCACCACCACACGCTTGATGTTTTAAACTATGAATCAGCTCACCAGGAACTCCTTCAACCAGTAGAGACTAGGGAAATGTTGGTTTAGTTTTCTGCTTTACCTTTTATTTCTAAAGACTTTGTTTCTGCCTTAGTGCTTTGGAGGAGCTCGCTTTGTGATTCTTTAGAGGAAACGTTGAGAAGCGATCTAGACTAGCCTGCTGCCGTCATCTCCTCATAAACAGTCTGATCTCTCCTGAGGATGTTTTCTGCCAGTGATCCACCGTCCTACCTGTGTACCTACCTGTGTACCTACCTGTGTACCTACCTGTGTACCTACCCGTGTACCTACCCGTGTACCTACCTGTGTACCTACCCGTGTACCTACCCGTGTACCTACCCGTGTACCTACCCGTGTACCTACCCGTGTACCTACCCGTGTACCTACCCGTGTACCTACCCGTGTACCTACCCGTGTACCTACCTGTGTACCTACCTGTGTACCTACCTGTGTACCTACCTGTGTACCTACCCGTGTACCTACCTGTGTACCTACCTGTGTACCTACCTGCTCGCTACCATTACTCCTCCCTCCTGGGATGCCTGATCCGCCCTCACTCAATTTAAGATGCAGAAAGAAAACAGTACCTCTGTAAGGTGATGATGAGTAAATCTGAGAAGGCAACACTAACATCCCTCTCCTCCACCAGCAGGTTCACTATGATACCTTTTAGAATGAATATTTTAACCCTTACCTACCATAAGTCTCATGCTTTATTAAGCAGGTAGAATGCACACACAGATATGGACACACACACAGTTTGTCCTACTGGTGTTGTTAGTCCCAGCTCTACCCATCCATCTGTACCACTGTTACCACTGCAGCTACCCCAGTTAGCCTAACGGTCATGTGTTTGGTCTGTAGGAGGAAGCCGGAGTACCCGGGGAGAACCCACACATGCACAGTGAGAACATACAAACTCCACACAGAGAGGCTGCAGAGCCGGGAAGCGAACCCATGACCTCCTTGCTGTGAGGAAACAGTGCTATCAACTGAGCCCCCATGTTTTTACTTGTCTCTGTCTCTTTGTTGCACAGATGGACTCTATTGTGCCACAAATTAGTCAACTACCCAACCAGAGGAGTATCTCTGACTCTTTCTGTGGTGGAGTGAATCACACAGACCCACCAGTGTATCTGCCTATAAATACCGTACTCATGGCTGAACATCTCACTGGTTGTTTAAGGAACTATATTTATATATTTTTTCTTTCAAAAGGTTCTCAAAATGGCCCACACCGACACATTCAGATCCTAAATCTCCATCTGGTCATCAGAAGGACATAAATGTATGTTTCCACCGTATAAATCATCAATATGAGTGAAATGTTCCTTGTAATCCATTCAAAACTGTTTTATGAGACACAGCTGACACGGTAAAGCCAAGAACTGAGATCAGATCTGGGATCTTATCAGGAACCATCACCTGGTCATTAGAGCCAGAGGCTCTCAGAGTTCCTCTGAGCTCCAGAGTCTCTCAGAGTTCCTCTGAGCTCCAGAGTCTCTCAGAGTTCCTCTGAGCTCCAGAGTCTCTCGGAGTTCCTCTGAGCTCCAGAGTCTCTCGGTGTTCCTCTGAGCTCCAGAGTCTCTCGGTGTTCCTCTGAGCTCCAGAGACTCTCAGAGTTCCTCTGAGCTCCAGAGTCTCTCGGAGTTCCTCTGAGCTCCAGAGTCTCTCAGAGTTCCTCTGAGCTCCAGAGACTCTCAGAGTTCCTCTGAGCTCCAGAGTCTCTCGGTGTTCCTCTGAGCTCCAGAGTCTCTCGGTGTTCCTCTGAGATCCAGAGGCTCTCAGAGTTCCTCTGAGCTCCAGAGTCTCTCGGTGTTCCTCTGAGATCCAGAGGCTCTCAGAGTTCCTCTGAGCTCCAGAGTCTCTCGGTGTTCCTCTGAGATCCAGAGGCTCTCAGAGTTCCTCTGAGCTCCAGAGTCTCTCGGTGTTCCTCTGAGATCCAGAGACTCTCGGAGTTCCTCTGAGCTCCAGAGTCTCTCGGTGTTCCTCTGAGCTCCAGAGACTCTCGGAGTTCCTCTGAGCTCCAGAGTCTCTCGGTGTTCCTCTGAGCTCCAGAGACTCTCAGAGTTCCTCTGAGCTCCAGAGTCTCTCGGTGTTCCTCTGAGCTCCAGAGACTCTCGGTGTTCCTCTGAGCTCCAGAGACTCTCGGTGTTCCTCTGAGCTCCAGAGACTCTCAGAGTTCCTCTGAGCTCCAGAGACTCTCAGAGTTGGTGTTCCTCTGAGCTCCAGAGTCTTTCGGAGTTCCTCTGAGCTCCAGAGACTCTCAGAGTTCCTCTGAGCTCCAGAGTCTCTCGGAGTTCCTCTGAGCTCCAGAGTCTCTCGGTGTTCCTCTGAGCTCCAGAGTCTCTCGGAGTTCCTCTGAGCTCCAGAGTCTCTCGGAGTTCCTCTGAGCTCCAGAGTCTCTCAGAGTTCCTCTGAGCTCCAGAGTCTCTCGGAGTTCCTCTGAGCTCCAGAGTCTCTCGGTGTTCCTCTGAGCTCCAGAGTCTCTCAGAGTTCCTCTGAGCTCCAGAGTCTCTCGGAGTTCCTCTGAGCTCCAGAGTCTCTCGGTGTTCCTCTGAGCTCCAGAGTCTCTCGGTGTTCCTCTGAGCTCCAGAGTCTCTCGGAGTTCCTCTGAGCTCCAGAGTCTCTCGGTGTTCCTCTGAGCTCCAGAGTCTCTCGGAGTTCCTCTGAGCTCCAGAGTCTCTCGGAGTTCCTCTGAGCTCCAGAGTCTCTCAGAGTTCCTCTGAGCTCCAGAGTCTCTCGGAGTTCCTCTGAGCTCCAGAGTCTCTCGGTGTTCCTCTGAGCTCCAGAGTCTCTCAGAGTTCCTCTGAGCTCCAGAGTCTCTCGGAGTTCCTCTGAGCTCCAGAGTCTCTCGGTGTTCCTCTGAGCTCCAGAGTCTCTCGGTGTTCCTCTGAGCTCCAGAGTCTCTCGGAGTTCCTCTGAGCTCCAGAGTCTCTCGGTGTTCCTCTGAGCTCCAGAGTCTCTCGGAGTTCCTCTGAGCTCCAGAGTCTCTCGGAGTTCCTCTGAGCTCCAGAGTCTCTCAGAGTTCCTCTGAGCTCCAGAGTCTCTCGGAGTTCCTCTGAGCTCCAGAGTCTCTCGGTGTTCCTCTGAGCTCCAGAGTCTCTCAGAGTTCCTCTGAGCTCCAGAGTCTCTCGGAGTTCCTCTGAGCTCCAGAGTCTCTCGGTGTTCCTCTGAGCTCCAGAGTCTCTCGGTGTTCCTCTGAGCTCCAGAGTCTCTCGGAGTTCCTCTGAGCTCCAGAGTCTCTCGGTGTTCCTCTGAGCTCCAGAGTCTCTCGGAGTTCCTCTGAGCTCCAGAGTCTCTCGGAGTTCCTCTGAGCTCCAGAGTCTCTCGGTGTTCCTCTGAGCTCCAGAGTCTCTCGGTGTTGATGCAGAACTCCAGCTCACTGAGACTGAGTCTAAAATCATCTGCTTTCAACCATGAAGTCTTCCTCCACTCGCTGCTCCAACAGCACAGAGCTGGGGGTCACTGTTCAAGTATCTGGACACCACCACCAATGTGTGTGTCCATATGAGATGATGTCATCATACGTAGACCTCTCATTGGTTCATATGAGTTCTCTAGATGACGTACCTCTGCTCTGTAGAGCCGTCTGTGTGACCTGTATCAGGTAGAGGCTGTCTACTGGTCAGGAGATCAGGGTTCGGTTCCAGGCTCACGCCACAGTGTGATTGGTCAACATCCTGAACCCCCAGCAGCCTCCTGGGCTTCATGAGAGTGGCTGCTGCTCCTCAGGGATACGTCAGATTCCCAACATCCACTGGAATGTTGATGCCAAATCCACGAGATAGAGTTTGAGTAGAGGTGTTTACACGTTTACTTTTTTATTTTATGTCTAGAGTTAGACAAGTGAAACTGTAACTCTGCATGATGGTGAACGACTGTCCTGCTCTCACATAGACATAAAAGAGTCTCGTATGTTCGTCCCAGTCAAAGAAAAGCACGAGATTCCCTGGATCTGATTGGCTGATTGTTTTCTGGTTTCTTGAAAATATATTCTAGTCTATTATCGTCAACAAAACCAGGACCTGGGTCAGTCCTTCTTCTGAAGGTGCTGGATTTAGTCAGGTTTTATGACCGGAGCTCTTTCTAGTACAAGTGGTTCCATTTACCAGGAAATTACATTTAAAAATGTACTTTTACCAACATTAGAGAGCTTGAATATTTGTCCCAACAAACTTGACGGAACACAAATGAAGCCAAAAGTTTTAGACACAATAAAAACAGATGGTGTTCTCACTGAAAGTGGAGCTGGTAGGTGTCTGTATGAATTCAGCCCTCATGAGAAAATAACCAAGCCTTCCTGTTGGGTCTTCAGCTATGAAGGAGTGACTGATGTCACGGGGAATGTAAAGATCTCCCTCTACGTTCTTCACTCTGGTGGATTTATTGGTAAACCTCTGCAGACGTTCCTCCTGTGGATAAATCATCAGGTTTCTGATTTCCATTGGATTGTCATCAAATGTTCATTTTTGAAGATAAACTGCAGCGTCGTTTCGTCAAATGAAACTTGAGGTCCAGTGGTCAAAAGGTCCTGATGGGTTGGAGGATTTGTTGAAAACACGTGATGCAGCTCAGCTGAGACGATGAACTGGAGACGCATCAGGACAAAAACTTGATCATTTAGAGATAAAAAATAAAAAACATCACTATTATTTGACACATCTAATGTTGTTAGATCAAAGAGTTAAGGTTTAAATCGATCAGATGACCTGACCTGTTCAGTCATTACATAAGGACTTTCACATCAACACACACACACACACACACACACACACACACACACACACACACACACACACACACACACACACACACACACACACACACACACACACAGCCCTAGCTGTGCGTATAGTGACAGAGCGCTGAATGAAACATGGCTTCTTTTCAGCTGGAGCCTGTCGCCGCTGATCTTCCAGGCAACAACTCAGGTTTCCAAGGGTAACAAATCACTGAAGCCCATTGGTGGAGAGACCAGGAGCTCCCTGCAGCATCCCCATGGCAACCAGCTCTGAGGCTTCTGAGAAATAATGGCAGTTTTTTATAACTCTATGACACGAGGCTCACCCCCACACCATCTACAGCTACGCTGTAAAACACAAACCTGTCTGTGGATGCTTTAGAACCAATCAGAATCCTTCCACGGTTCTGAAATGTCCCGGAGGACTAAAGGTCTAGAAAGGTTATGAAAATTAGGTCTGATGATGACATGTGTCATTTATTAAAGAACTCAAAGGGCAGCAGCCATGTCTGAGGCCTCTCCTTGTTTCTTTGTATTTTATTTTGAAGGATCAGTTTGTAACATCGGAGTGGTTTTTATCTCTTCTATAGAATGAAGGTCTTTTAGTTGTTCTGATTTTAAAGCAACACTTCTTATCAGAATAATGCCTCAGACTTTCTCTCAATCAGCCCAACATGTGTCAGAGTGAGAAGAAACCCCTCCTTCCTATCATGACTGAACACAGTGACCTCCTCCAGGACTCTGACCTTCTCAAACTCCATTTATCATCCGTGAACTTTCTTTCTTTTTTCTAGGATGCACCGATACCGGTATCAGCCCGATATGATACCATGTACTCCTACTCGTTCAAGTTAACCAAAAATAGAAGAAATTAGAACCTGTCTTCCAATTTAATTAGGTTTTTTTGTGCGGTGGAAGTATTGGTATCAGTACTCGGTATCAACAAGTACTCAGACCCAAGTATCGTATCGGTTTGAGATAAAGAGGTATGCAGGTAGGGACGTAGGGATGCAGCGATACGCTGCATCCCTACGTCAGTTAGTTTTCGCTGCTCTGTTTCTGTTGACCTTTGTATTTAGTTTACAGTCCCGCCCTCCTTTACGAGGCTGCAGAGTCATGATGAGGTGTCGGTCTTTAACTGGTTTTAGTAGGTTACCAGTAGCTGCACTGTCTCGTTAAAAGGTTAAGTTACAAACGACAGAAAATGTGAATCAAACACACAAACCAGGCTTTCTATATTCCATCCTGACTCCCTCGTTGCCATAGCAATGGGTGAGCATAAAGCATTGAACTGCAGTACTATGGTTTCTATTGCTGATGCAACACGTATCATCTCACACACACACACACACACACACACACACACACACACACACACACACCTGCATGGAGTTAGCATCCCTACATGCTGGTGTGATCATTCTTTCTAACCTGTTAGATTCATTGATGTAAGTCACTTTGGATCAAACCACACCAGGAATTCTGGGAAGTTTGGTGCCTTGTCTTCCTTCAGCCCCCCCCCCCCCGTGACCTACATTCCCCTCTAATTCCTGCACTCAGTCTTCCTCCCCATGCTCCACACAGAGACAGTAGCTAAAGCAGCAGAAGGGGGAGTCACCAGGTCCATTAGACGCGTTCAGGGTGGATTTCTAAAATAGAAAATGAAGCGAAGCCCCAAGTGAACCCTGTTCCAAAACACTGCATATGTTTGTCAGGTCCAGTATGTTGGCTGTGGGAATCCACCACCTCCAGTGGACTGCTGGTGTCCATGTGCAGCAGCACCACAGTGACCCCCTCTGAGCTCTGCTCTGAACTACTACCATGCTGCAGCATCACGCAGCCTCTCTGCTGCCACCAGGTGGCGAGTCTTAGAACTGGCTCCCATCAGAGCCAGAGGCTCTAAGTGGATGATTTACATCATGACCTGCTAGAAAGAGTTACAAGACGTGATAGGAACATCAAAAACAACTGGCTCAAGAGCAAAACCCCTAAAGTCTGTAAAACACTCACAGCGTTTGGTCAAATGTTTAATTATCTTACATCGAATTCTTCACAAAAACTGTGACAAATTCATAAAGAAGACTTGACCTGAAGAAGGATCAGCTCGTTTGTTTGAATAACATATGAAAGTGAACTTCAGAGCGTCCCAGTTCTTAAAGAAACAAAGGATGCTGACCTGGAGAGATGAACAAGGCTGACACACAGGAGCAGCTCCATGAAGAGCCAGGATCTGGTACTAGGACCTTCCACCTGAGAGACTCAACCATCCTGATCCAAAGAGTTGAGTCCATGCATCCATTACTTCCAGACTCGATCGCTGTGATTCCCTACGATCAGGATGTTCTAAACGTTCTCTCAGAGCCTCCAGATGCTGCTGCAGAGAGACGTCAGACTTCTAGTTTCAGCATCACTTCACTGGCTCCCCGTTAGATCCAGAACTGAATTCAGAGCTTCTAAAGATCAGGTTCCATCTTCTTGTTCCAGATGTCTCCATCAGAGCACCTGGCTGTCAGACTGCAGCTTACATCTCATTAAACCCTTTTCATGTTGTCATTACGGGGTGCTGTGTGCAGAATTTTGAGGAAAAAAAGAGAAACTGTTTTGGAATAAGGCTGTAACCATCACAAAATGTGGAAACTCTCCAGTGACATAAATTCAAGAGCCAAGAGCTGTTCCATCAGATGAAGGTTTTATTGTGATTCACGTCACACTGGTTCACACAGTTACCACAGCCAGCGACCACACTGCGCTTCAGGCCGAGTCTGACACTCAACGCTACAATACTTTGATTTGCAGGAAATCTCAGTAAACAGCTGAAGTAAATTTATTTAGAAAAAGGAATCAGATCAAATGAATCGGTCATCAGTTCTTCAGACCTGTGGCTGAACAGATCAGGATAAATCACTCTGGAGGATTGTCTTTCACATTCTAAACATCTGGAAACGTCTTTGAGTCGTTCAGACTCAGTAAAACGTTTCACCGTCCGTCGGCTCCTAGTTTAGTTGGATTTAGGTTCACAGAGCTTTAGTTTCTTCCCCTTTCATCACAGAAAAGTAGACGAGAACCTACATTTAGCTCAGGCTGGAGCGCGTTTTCTACAAAGACTAAGTTAAACATGCTTTTCACAAATCGGAGTTTTAAAGCAGTGAATTTGCGTCACACCTAAAGAACATTTAGTTCACCACAGCTTTGGTTTCTCACAGGTGTTAAATGAAAGTCGACATGTTGCTTTAATAACAGCTCTTTCTACCAGACAACCTGTGTAGATTCATCCTTCAGAGTGACTAGACTCAGGTCAGCAGGTCATCAACACCACACTGTAAACGCCATCTTCAGAAAACCTACCAGCACTTCAACCTCGTCAAGTAGCAGAAGCACCTGAGCTGCATTTACAATGTCATTCACTAGAAGTGATCCAGAACATCAGCACCCTGAATGGACCGCCAACGACTCAACATTCAGGCTAAAGGTGTGGACACCCACTCCTGTTGCATATCATACTTATGCATAACGACGTAATTATGGGAGTTTTATGTTCAGTGAATAAAATATGTGATAAAAAAACAATCTACATAAATAAAAACACTGATTTAAAATTGTTTATACATCTGAAAAATAAAAGTTAAATCGACATAGGAGCGATTTACTGCTGTCAGGTGTGCCCCTCCTCCTGGAACCACCATGGTGGAGGAGCTGTTTGACCCTGGTAGGGTCTCCTTTGGTAAACTGGTTCTAGGAGAAGGGCAGGACAGAGTACCCAGTCCAGAGGGTTCCTGGAGCCCAGACTGGGGTCGGGGCCCGTATGGAGAAGTGCGTAGTGGTGGGGGTTTCATTCATGGGGCCCAGCGACTGGGACATAGAATGTTACCCAGGGGCTGAGTGTAGGGTGACCATATTTAGATACATTTAGACTGTAAATGTACTGATTAATTAAAGAAGACTATTTAAAGTACGCAGTCTCTGAGTGGGTCACAACCTTCAGACGGGCTTTAAAAGTCAACAAGTACAACAATGACCCAGCCAGAGCGGGACTTGAGCCTACGATCATCCGGTTGAGACCAGCGTCTTAAACACTGACCCGTCTCCAAACAACTCTGTCAGGTGTTGAAGTGTCTGTTGGTTCTGTCCGTGAGGACGACGACGTCACGCACAAGACCGACTGCGTTATTCACACCAGTTCATTTCAGTACGATGAAAAACGATAAACCCAGAAAATGTTCATCCCCCTGGGCGCTAGTGGCACCAAAGGTTCTGACCCGGTACACTCCCTGGTGAGGTTCTGACCCGGTACACTCCCTGGTGAGGTTCTGACCCGGTACACTCCCTGGTGAGGTTCTGACCCGGTACACTCCCTGGTGAGGTTCTGACCCGGTACACTCCCTGGTGAGGTTCTGACCCGGTACACTCCCTGGTGAGCATCAACATCTAACAGAATCCGTCTCCAAAGCAACCGAAGGAAAGTGTTCTGACTTTATAATTGTTCAGCGTGCTCCTCCCAACATTTAAACAAGATGTCAAAAACCTGGAGGAGCACGGCACCTCCACACAAAAACGACAAGCAGGAAGAGGATAAGTAACTTTAACTTCACCTTAAAATGTCCTCAGAAACATTTGTGGACTTTTAAATAATTATTTTGAACTCAACCAGAAAATGCTGGCTTGCCAATTCTGGGTGCCAACCTCAAGTGGAGGAGTTTAAGAATCTCTGGGTTCACGAGTGAGGGACGGAGGGAGACCAACAGGTGGACTGGACTCTATTTACCGGTCGGTCTACGTCCCAGTCCTCACCTGGTCATGAGCTTTGGGTGATGACTGAAAGAACGAAATCGCGGAGACAAGTGGCCGAAATGAGTTTCCTCCTCAGGGTGGCCGGGCTCAGCCTTAGGGATAGGGGCTCGGATATTTGAGTAGAACCACGGCTCCTCATCGAGAGGAGCCCGGTGAGCTGTTCTGGACATGGAGACCCCCGGGTCGACCCAGGACACGTTGGAGGAAGTACATCTCCAATCTGACCGGGAACGCCTTGGGGTCCTGCTGGAGGAGAGAGGACGGTCTGGGACTCCCTACTTGGGACGCTGCCCCCACGACCCGGACCTGGATGAGCGGAGGAAGGCGAGACGAGGAATCTTTACTCAAATATTTTCATTTTCCTAATAATTAATTACTGTAAACTGCTGTTAGGACAATACACAGCTTTCAGGGACAAACTCACAAACACTTCCCCTAAAATCATCCAAACACACATTTAAAATGTGTGTGTTGCTTTTTCATTACACCTACCACTAAAGAAAAGGAAGTCACAATGTCCAAACTCTCCCTATGGAGAGCAAAAGGTGACAAAACTCAATAAATAAAGAAAACATCTCAGTAGCTCGACAGAAGTCCTCCATCACAGGAGCGGCCATGTTTGTTATCAGCCTTAGCCCCGCCCACTGACTCTGATGAAATGATTTAATCATATCATTAAATAATGAGAATGTAGATAAGATTTTAATTAATTTAGTAATTTTATTTGTGTCAAATTTGATCATGTATTTTAAATAACTAATGACACAGAAAACGACCCTCAATGAGAATGCACTTCTAGCCTTCTAAACCACGACGGAACATTCTGACAGGAGGATAAAAACGTTATCAGCCACGTTACAAACTACAAGTTACGTTTCAGGAAGTTTAGTTTGAGCTGACGGCTCATCGGGACCGCTCTGTGGACCTCTACTAGTGCTAAATAAAGTGTATGATAGGAAAACTTTGTTACAACATGCAGCTCCTGTTTAAAACTGAATGCAGGAGCATCAGACCTTAGACCCGCCCTCCAGGTGGGTCAGAACCTGTGCTGACTGACACACGGTGCAGATTCCTTCCCTTTGTGACGACTCATCACACGGAAATGTTTCAGATCAGATTTCAAAGATGACCTGAGTAAATAACCCCTAGACCCGATGACAGGTTGGAACTCGTCCTGATATCAACAACCCAGTGTTTGTGATGTCTAGTAATAATTTGCGTTTTACTGTATGAAATAAGTATTTGCTCCAGTGGAGAAATAGATCTGATTTGTTCCAGAAGCCTTTGGTTTCCAGGTCCAGAGGTTTCCTGTAGTTCTAGACCAGGTTACATCACTGACTCACTTCTCTATTCAGATCTTCTCCAGACCTTTCAGGTTTTGGGCTGATTGTGTTTCAGCTCCTCTAAAGATGTTCTCCTGGGTTCAGGTCTGGAGTCTGGCTAGGCCCCTCCAGGACCTCGACGGTTCTGATGGAGCCTCCTTAGTTTCCCTGGCTGGGTTTCAGGTCATTGACCTGCTGGAGACCAGCGTGGACCCATCTTCAGTGCTCTGACTGAGGGAAGGAGGTTGTTGCCCAGAATCTATTGATCCATGTCTCCGTCCATCCTGTCCTCAGTACGGTGCGGTCC
>SSNR01000280.1:431461-457920 GCA_006937965.1 Callopanchax toddi
AGGTTCTGACCCGGTACACTCCCTGGTGAGGTTCTGACCCGGTACACTCCCTGGTGAGCATCAACATCTAACAGAATCCGTCTCCAAAGCAACCGAAGGAAAGTGTTCTGACTTTATAATTGTTCAGCGTGCTCCTCCCAACATTTAAACAAGATGTCAAAAACCTGGAGGAGCACGGCACCTCCACACAAAAACGACAAGCAGGAAGAGGATAAGTAACTTTAACTTCACCTTAAAATGTCCTCAGAAACATTTGTGGACTTTTAAATAATTATTTTGAACTCAACCAGAAAATGCTGGCTTGCCAATTCTGGGTGCCAACCTCAAGTGGAGGAGTTTAAGAATCTCTGGGTTCACGAGTGAGGGACGGAGGGAGACCAACAGGTGGACTGGACTCTATTTACCGGTCGGTCTACGTCCCAGTCCTCACCTGGTCATGAGCTTTGGGTGATGACTGAAAGAACGAAATCGCGGAGACAAGTGGCCGAAATGAGTTTCCTCCTCAGGGTGGCCGGGCTCAGCCTTAGGGATAGGGGCTCGGATATTTGAGTAGAACCACGGCTCCTCATCGAGAGGAGCCCGGTGAGCTGTTCTGGACATGGAGACCCCCGGGTCGACCCAGGACACGTTGGAGGAAGTACATCTCCAATCTGACCGGGAACGCCTTGGGGTCCTGCTGGAGGAGAGAGGACGGTCTGGGACTCCCTACTTGGGACGCTGCCCCCACGACCCGGACCTGGATGAGCGGAGGAAGGCGAGACGAGGAATCTTTACTCAAATATTTTCATTTTCCTAATAATTAATTACTGTAAACTGCTGTTAGGACAATACACAGCTTTCAGGGACAAACTCACAAACACTTCCCCTAAAATCATCCAAACACACATTTAAAATGTGTGTGTTGCTTTTTCATTACACCTACCACTAAAGAAAAGGAAGTCACAATGTCCAAACTCTCCCTATGGAGAGCAAAAGGTGACAAAACTCAATAAATAAAGAAAACATCTCAGTAGCTCGACAGAAGTCCTCCATCACAGGAGCGGCCATGTTTGTTATCAGCCTTAGCCCCGCCCACTGACTCTGATGAAATGATTTAATCATATCATTAAATAATGAGAATGTAGATAAGATTTTAATTAATTTAGTAATTTTATTTGTGTCAAATTTGATCATGTATTTTAAATAACTAATGACACAGAAAACGACCCTCAATGAGAATGCACTTCTAGCCTTCTAAACCACGACGGAACATTCTGACAGGAGGATAAAAACGTTATCAGCCACGTTACAAACTACAAGTTACGTTTCAGGAAGTTTAGTTTGAGCTGACGGCTCATCGGGACCGCTCTGTGGACCTCTACTAGTGCTAAATAAAGTGTATGATAGGAAAACTTTGTTACAACATGCAGCTCCTGTTTAAAACTGAATGCAGGAGCATCAGACCTTAGACCCGCCCTCCAGGTGGGTCAGAACCTGTGCTGACTGACACACGGTGCAGATTCCTTCCCTTTGTGACGACTCATCACACGGAAATGTTTCAGATCAGATTTCAAAGATGACCTGAGTAAATAACCCCTAGACCCGATGACAGGTTGGAACTCGTCCTGATATCAACAACCCAGTGTTTGTGATGTCTAGTAATAATTTGCGTTTTACTGTATGAAATAAGTATTTGCTCCAGTGGAGAAATAGATCTGATTTGTTCCAGAAGCCTTTGGTTTCCAGGTCCAGAGGTTTCCTGTAGTTCTAGACCAGGTTACATCACTGACTCACTTCTCTATTCAGATCTTCTCCAGACCTTTCAGGTTTTGGGCTGATTGTGTTTCAGCTCCTCTAAAGATGTTCTCCTGGGTTCAGGTCTGGAGTCTGGCTAGGCCCCTCCAGGACCTCGACGGTTCTGATGGAGCCTCCTTAGTTTCCCTGGCTGGGTTTCAGGTCATTGACCTGCTGGAGACCAGCGTGGACCCATCTTCAGTGCTCTGACTGAGGGAAGGAGGTTGTTGCCCAGAATCTATTGATCCATGTCTCCGTCCATCCTGTCCTCAGTACGGTGCGGTCCTCCTGTCCCCCAGACCGTGACGTGCTTCATGTTGGGATGGGTTCTTGGGATTGTTCTCATCCTTGTGAAGTTTCTACCAAAAAGTTCTACTTTGGTCTCCTCTGACCTCCTGACCTTCTCCCAGACCTCCTCTGGATCATCCAGATGGTCTCTGGTCAACTTCAGATGGACCTGGACATGTCCTGTCTTCAGCAGGAGGACCTACTGCAGGATTTGGCTCCATGATGGCGTAGTGTGTTACTATGGTGACCTTTGACCCTGTGGTCCCTGCGCTCTTCAGGTCCTGGACCAGGTCCTCTCCTGTAGTTCTGGGCTGACCCCCCACCAGACCAGGTCTTCATGGAGCTCCAGTCTGAGGAGACCAGCAGTCATCTGGAGTTTCTCACCCAGCTGTTAGCCTGTAGCCCATCCCCGCCTTGTGTAGATCTACAGTTTAGTCCCTGGTGTCCTCAGGCAGCTCTTTGGTCTCCATGGTGATGAGGGTGGAGTCCGATTGGTTGTAGACAGGTGTGTTTATACAGGTAACAGGTGTCATCAATACAGGTGATGAGTGGAGGACTTCTAAAGACCAGCTAACAGGTCTGAGAGAGACAGGACTCTGATGGTTGGGAGGGGATCAAATACTTATTTAATTCAATAAAATGATCATTATTATTTTTTTAATCCTACAAAGTGATTTTCTGGAATTTTTTACGATGCCGTCTCTCACCGTTGAGGTTTTCCTAAAATGAAAAATTAGACCTCTATTCTTTGGAAGTGAGAGAACTTGAAGGGGGTCAAATACTTGTTTTCCTCACTGTACACACACACACACACACACACACACACACACACACTTAGAGGGGTTCCCCTTAAGGTCACACCACACATGTAGGTCATGTACAGGGACATCTAAAGAAACTGGAATATGGTGAAAACGTTCCAGAAAGTGAAACTCAATAAAGTCTTGAAATATTTCACCGTTTGTCACTTTGATGATTCTGACTTACAGACAATGAAAACCTCAAATTCAGCCTGTCAGAAAACTAGAATGTTGTGAAAATGTTAAATAGTGAAAACGTGATATTGGAAGACTGCAGACAGGACAGATGTCCAGAAGACAGTCTCCTCCTGTGGAGGGAAGCCAAAAACGCTCCTGGCTAAAGAAGCTGGTTGTTTACAGAGTTCTGTATCCGAGAGAATTCATAGAAAGTTGAGTGGAAGGAAAAGATGACTCAGCAACAGGGAGGATTTCTGGAGCTTCATACGAGTGGACGGAGGCTGGAGTCAGAGATCAAGAGCCTCTACGCACAGACGAATCCTCCAACGGTGGCACACTCCCAAAGGTTCAACGCTTCAATGACCACATGGTGTTACCGAGCTCTGACTGGTCAGCAGACTGGCCCCCATAGAGAGTCTACGGGGGATACTCAAGAGGAAGATGAGAGACGACACCGAGGACCTGAAGCTGCTCTCAGAGCGACATCACTCCTCAGCAGCTCCACAGGCGGATCTCCTCCACGACACCGAGCACCGGTTCAGAAGGAGGTCCAACAGGTACCGAGTGACCAGAAGTAAGCAGACCTTTAGTATTTCTGTTTAAAATGATCCGATGTAACACTCACAGGTTTTCATGCTCTGAGAGCCATATTTCACTATATGTAATGGATATTTATTAGTTTCTGAAATGAGTGACAGAAAACATTGAACTTTTTCACAATACTCACATTTTTTCGATGTCCCCGTACGACACTATAAATAAAAACCGGACTTTATTCTGTCGTCTTTATCTGAGCTGAAATACAAACAGGAAGTCTGATCAACCCCAGAAAAACCAAACAAATAAAAAACAAAGGAGTTTGATCTTTAGTTATTATGATGTAGATTAATAATAACATGAGCATCTCTCAGAATATTAAACCTCTAACGGCCCACTCTAAACGTGAGTCTTCTATTCAAAGCTCTCCAGTAGCATTCAGTCAGTCTGAGGCACTCGTAGTAAAGTCCAGCGTCTACTCTCTGAAACGCAGACAGACGACGGGGTGAGTGAGCTGGTCTCAACGTGACCAGACTCTCCCACTGGCATTAACGACACGTCACCGTGTCGGCTCCAAAGTGCTTTAACATTAGATATCAGCATCGGTCTCAACGTGCAGATTAGTCTGCTCTAATACTATCCTAGTACTTTAAATGGAGTCGAAAATGTGCAAAAATACTTTGTAGAAACAGCAGAGCCAGCTGTCAATGCTCACAGCTATAACCAGGAAGCTAAGATTTACTATGAGATACTACATCTGACTGAACTTAAAGTATTTCTGACTTTGAACTGAATAATGAATGCTTGTTAAAGTCGGCTGAGCCTTTTTCTGGAAGTGACTGGGCCGTCTCGTTAAAGCGGACTCATGTATCGATGCGATGACGGACGAGGCTTTAGAATCAAAGGTGTGCATCAGCGTCTAACACTGGAAGAAGTGCTGCTCCGAGTCTGAATGCCTGGTTTTCAGACGCAGAGGTGCAGGCGTGGCCTTCACTGTACGGTCTGGTACAGGTAGCCTCTCTTATAGGCACTCAGAGGGTAGAAGGTGGCCATAACAAACTTCCCATCGAAGGTACGACCTGTCAGCAGCCGCTGAGCTTCTTTGGAGTCGCTGGAGTTCGAGTATTCCACAAAAACCTGAAGGACACAAAATACACTGAATGATCAGTGTCTGAATGGACGCATACTTCATGTACTACAGTATATATATATATATATATTTACCTGCCCCTTTCCTGGGTTTTCTTTGGGGATGAGCAGAGACACCACGGAGCCGTACTTCTGACACTCCTCTTTCATGTCCTCCAGGACATCTGGGGACAACAATCAGACATTTTATCCACATTAGACACTGACAATAGTGGGAAGACTGGGGACATGGACATTTGGAATGGAATGGATGTCCAAGGCGTCCATTCAGATGCAGAAGGTTGATGGTGTCTGACACTAGAGCAACCAGAGGACTCGGTGGTGGACACCAGCTGGCCTTAAGACTGGGCCGTCCCACAGTAGTAGGGCAGGTTAAAGGAAATGTAAAGAACTCAGATATTGTGTCTTACTATTTAACTTTTGGAGAATGTAATCGGTTGACTACAAACAAACACAAAAACACATTTAGATCACGTAAATTACCTTCATACTCTTCCTCGTTGTGCAAGTGGCTGTCATCAATCAGGTTGAGCAGACGCAGAACAGGAGAGGGCAGCAGAACCAGATCCTCAATGTGAGGCGCTGACACACACACACACACACACACACACACACACACACACACACACACACAGTAAACAGGGTGAACCGACAGCTGCAGTGAGGACTTCTCCGATCCCGACACCTACCAAAGGGAATACTGAAGAACGGGCTGAGCAGAGCCGTTTCAGCTGTGCATCTTTGTTTTGAATCGTGGAGAAGCATGCTGCGCACACACACACACACACACACACACACACACACACACACACACACACACACGTAAACCACTGGAGAAAGTATGACAGGACAAAATCATATTTACACCTCGGAGGAAAACGTCACCTCTTAATAAGGTCTCTGAGGTGATAGACTGGGATGGCGGGGCACAAAAGACTGTTGCTTGCAAAAATATGGTCAACAATGGCAGCATTGTTTTCCTGCAGCACAGAGGAGAGAGAAGACCTGCATCAGCGAATAGTTCCTGCTTTGATTCTTTAAGGATTTTGCAGGATTGCAGTCATAACCTAAAGCTTCTTGATTCTTTTTCCGAGCGGTTCTGGTGGTCTTACCTTCCACTCCTGTGAGCAGATGGTCTCTTTGAGTTTGACTCCTGAGAACATCTCCAACATAATGATGCCCAGACTCCAGAGGTCCACAGCAGCTGTGCAGCCCGAGTCTCCCTCCACCCCAGCTTGGGCCAGGCTGTTCTGAAGCTCAGCTTCTGGAGCGCGATACCCATCAGTCTGGATGTACTTCACATCCTGAAAACAGAGCGGTACTGAAATCATCACAATTCCTCTCCTGTCAGATTCCAACATCCTCACCAACCTGGTGTCCCTGTTTGAAGCTGAGGCCGAAGTCGATGAGTTTGAAGCACTCGTCGTCAGCGCTCCACAGGATGTTGCGTGGTTTGAGGTCAGCGTGGACGTAGCCCTCCCTGTGAAGGAAGGCCAGACCCTCCAGGATGTCTCTGGCACAGTGCTGAACGAGCCACATGGAGTGGCCCTGCTGGGCTCTGTTCACACACATCATCACCGTCAGGCTGGAACATTCTCAGGGTTTCCTCCTAAATCAGCTCTGTTGGTCATCACTGGGTTTATGAACGACTTTTCAAAGAAAAGCATCAAGAAGAGCTTTAAGACGTGTAGCGATCCAGAGTTTGTCATCGGTGGAAGAAACTTCTTTTAAGTTGCATAAACAAGGATTTTGCTCGACAGCAAAAATTAAACAAAACTACACAGAAAATTCTCACAACATCAACCAAATGACAAAGCTTTTAAAATGGTTTGACTTGTGTTTGTGTTTTTATTCCCCCGTTTGTGTCTTTATTCCCCCGTTTGTGTTTTTATTCCCCCGTTTGTGTCTTTATTCCCCCGTTTGTGTCTTTATTCCCCCGTTTGTCTCTTTATTCCCCCGTTTGTCTCTTTATTCCCCCGTTTGTCTCTTTATTCCCCCGTTTGTGTCTTTATTCTCCCGTTTGCGTTTTTATTCTCCCGTTTGCGTTTTTATTCTCCCGTTTGCGTCTTTATTCTCCCGTTTGCGTCTTTATTCTCCCGTTTGCGTCTTTATTCTCCCGTTTGCGTCTTTATTCTCCCGTTTGCGTCTTTATTCTCCCGTTTGCGTCTTTATTCTCCCGTTTGCGTCTTTATTCTCCCGTTTGTGTTTTTATTCTCCCGTTTGTGTTTTTATTCCCCCGTTTGTGTTTTTATTCTACTGTTTGCTTTGTTAAATGTTTTTTAGGGTTTTAAAAGAACCAAAGAAGTCCAGTTACCTTCATTTAAAACCCTTCAGATTACCATGAGAACCTTCACCAGCACATATGGTGACTTTCTCATGAACATATTCTGGGCAGACCACTAGATGGTGCTGTTTCACTATTAATAAACTCCTGTTGCATTTTGAGAGGAGGATGTTAAAGCAGCACTCCGGAGGATTTCATCAGGAGAGCAGTTTTTGAATCTAGCGTCCAAAGGCTCCTCCTCAAACATCTCGGCACGCGCGTCCGGTCGCGTGCACGCGGCGCATATACTTCGGACATGAACTGTACCGCTCAATGTGTAGGGTTTAATCACTCACAGGTCACAATCTTATTCCAACAACACTACGAGGGTCTGATGAGCCCTCTCTGTCCCTGCTGCTTCTGATATTAGCTCTGTTAGCAGAGAGCTGCTGCTGGACTCTGAAGCTGAACTTGACTCGGCCCTGGATGAACTTTCTGACCAAAATAAACGCGTAACCCTGTCAAGCCTTGACATTCTGTGAGGTGAAAGGTTTAAAAATAAAAATAAATCCATCTTTATCTGGAGAATGGGTAGGTTTTTAGTAGAAATGAGCTGTGAGTCCTCAGTGAACGGCTGAGACGGCAGAGAAACACACGGAACGTCCTGTACGACAGCGCCCCCTACTGGTACAGGTTTGGTCGATGCGCGTGCATGTTGAGAGAATGCAGAAATTTGAATTTCATTGGCTGAAAAATGTCGGCGGCAAGAAATAATGGAAAGGGGTCTCTAGGAGGAAGGAGGGTCTTCATCAGAATGACAGATGTTGTGGAACTCAACCCATAGATCATAGTTTAGACCTGAAATATCATTTAAAACATTTAGAAAACTTTGATACAGAGAAAAATGCTCCAGAGAGCCGCTTTAATTGTTGTTAAAAATAGAAGTTGTAAAATGTATATTTGTATGTTTATTAGTGTCACTACTGGACATTTTGGTGCGAGGGAGCCAGAAGTGCATTGACCACAAGACAAGTGAAGTGTTTGCCTTTTATCGAATTCTGCAGGAGTACAAATAAACAATGAGGTCATCCTTATCGGCAGTAAAGAACCACCACCGTTACACACCTGATGAAGTGTGTGTGATCATCTTACCTCCCTCCCTGGGCTCCACCGCCACGTCTCACCAACAGTTCAGACACGCTGACGTCCAACAGCTCCAGCAGGAGACAGTGGGTAGCAACACCCATACAGCTGGTGTTGGTGAACACCCCGTACAGCGTGACTGAGACACAAGACAACAAACTCATCATGAGCCAACAACACCAAGACTGCTTCTAGACTGGGTCTGACTTATGGAACTGGTTTAGACTAGGTTTCAGTGACAATAAAAACAAATACTACTGTCTGCTATGTGGGGTACACCAAGGACCTGTTTTAGACCCACTCCTGTTTTAATGACTCTTCACTGGTTACTCTGGATGGTCAAAAACTCTTTATTACTTTAATGTTAAAGCCATGAACTCCAACCCAAACCCTGAAACCAGGATCTACTGGCAGGATCAAACCTGGAGCTGGAGTATGACTGGATTTGGTTTTTATGTTGTTTTCAGTCTGGACTCCTTAAACAACAGTTTTCTAAGTAAAACTTGTTTCAATTATCTGTATTATTATTGTTTCTTTTTAACCACGTTTTACATTGATGCCATTTTTGGGAAGCACTTTGTGATTTTTTTACATTAGTGATGACTTATAGCCAGGTGTAGTGAAGTCCAGACACCAGGCCCTGGTTCCTGCTGGTCAAACGACTGGAGCCTGTTCTGTTTAAACATTTATGGAGCACATCTGATCACAGGCTTTATGTTTGGAGTTGCAGCACAAACCTGGATTTATTATTATTATTTTTACAAAAAAAGTTTTAAAAAGAAAAAAGGTTTTTAAAAAAACCCTAAAATACTTCAGAGGAAAACCATGTAAATATCCTTTAATAGCCCCCAAGTTTGAAACTTTACCGGGTATTTTAACGACAGCCCGTTAAGGAGGGACACTTACCGCCTCGACAACAACATACCGATGTTTTTGTGTCCCTGGATGTCCTCCAGGACGGACCTCTCCTTGTGAAAGCCGTAGTCTCCGCCCTGAGAGTCGGACTGGAACTCTTTGACAGCCGCCGTCGCGGCTCTGCCGGAGCTGACCCGGTACACCGAGGCCGACACTCCCTGGCCCAGCCGCGACTGAACGGTCCAAATCTCCCCAAAAACCTCGAACAGCACCGGCCTCATGCTCTGGTCCACGCTGGCCCGTGACGCTGAGATGCTGTCCGGGTCTTGTGCCTTTGCTTTAGGCTCAGAGAAGCCGCAGTGAGCCATGGGGAGGAGAGGAGCTAGTCGACCGGAGGAAGGAGCTGCAGGAACATGGTGAGCCCAGGTCTCCGCTATCAGCGCCAGCAAACAGCTACATTTATGAGCTCAGAGCCCGTTAGCGTTCCGATGGACGATGTGCTCAGCTGGGCTGACGAACTCAAACAAACTAGCTCAGTTCACTAACCAGCGAACAAAAACCCGAACCCGAACCCCCCATAGTTCACCAGTAAGACCCCAAGTAACAAAACGTAGAAATGAAACAAAACTATTCAAAAAAGGGGATCGTTTCAGACTTCAGCGAAGTTTTTAGAGTTTAGTTCGTTTCTTCTTTCTTCTTCTAGTGGTGTTGACAAACAGCTCTTTGGTGCTCTACCGCCACCTTCTGGACCGTAGGCGCTATTGCCTCCGCAGTGGAAAGCATCAGAACTGTGAACAGACTCATCTTAGCCCAGGAGTTACATTTAAACACGATGCGCTCCAGGAGTTACATTTAAACACGATGCGCTCCGGTTTCTGCTGCCCAACATTCCTTTTAAGGGCTCGGTGTCCTCCAAAAGGGGGTTTGGCAAAAAACCCTGAAAGTCATCGAGCCGTGTGAGGGGAAGTGACGTCACACCGCCCCGCATCATGTGCTTCCGGGGCCATGCGGCGTGATTTTTTTTAAACATTTGGCTAGAAACAGCTGTTCCTGCTTCACGGAGGTGAGCTGCTTCATTCTATTTTTATTATTTCTGTTTGAGAAAAACAGTCGTGAGTTCATGTTTAGCCTTGAAAGCGTTTCCTGGTTTATTAGTGAAGAAATGATCCTCCAGCGCACAGATCATCCAGCGACCAGACAGATCTTTTCCATTGAAGTTATTGAACAGTACGGCTACACGAGCTGATTTTAGTACCGTGACTAAAAATGAACCGGTCCCCATTGATTTGACCAGAACTTCTCATCTGAACTAGTGAGTTTCTTGGAGAAAAACACACTTTGCTTTTGCAGAACAGAAAGGTGGATTTTCTTTTACCACTTCGTAGACTTATTATGACGAAATGTCTGATGAGTTTTTAAGCTTTCAGGATTTCTCTGTCTTGTGACTTAGTGTCACGTGATTGCTGAATGCTCTAAGACACACCCCTCCTGTTTTTATTTGTAACCGACCAAAACAGCATGTTAGCTTAAAACTGGTATGAAAGGTGGCAGGTGACGTCCATCCCTCAGAGCAGGAGTGTCACACTCCAGCCCTACAAGGTTTGAACCCTTTGTTAAATTGCCGTACAGTTCTACAGAAGCCTGGTAATCCACTGGTTCAGATCAGGTGGGATGCAGCTGAGAAACATCTAAAAGATGCTGGATAGAGTTTTAGAGCAGAGGTCCCAACCCTGCTCCTTAAGGCCCACTGACTGTCCTACATGTTTTAGAGGTTTCCC
This sequence comes from Callopanchax toddi, assembly GCA_006937965.1. Taxonomy (NCBI): domain Eukaryota; kingdom Metazoa; phylum Chordata; class Actinopteri; order Cyprinodontiformes; family Nothobranchiidae; genus Callopanchax; species Callopanchax toddi. The sequence continues at coordinate 442,225 of SSNR01000280.1, forward strand.
TAAATGACCTGCTCAGCGGGTCATCGAGTTCTACAGAAGCCTGGTAATGACTTGTTCATCTAAATCAGGCGTGTTGGAGCAGAGAAACCTCTGAAGGACACTGGGCCTTGAGGAGCAGGGTTTGGGGACCTCTACTGTAGGATGACAGATTTTTTATTATTTGTTGCTTTTAACCCAATTCAACCTTTTTTGGGTGCTGACATCCAGGAATAAATGTATAAAATTGAGATGACAATAGTATTCCATAAATAAATTCTACATAAAAAGGCTCGGTAATGGATGTGTTTAGATCACTGGTGTCCAATCCTGGTGCTCGAGGACCTGTCTCCATCACGTTAGAGGTTTTCTATGCAGCTTCCTGTGGGCGGGGCTTGCTTTGGGCTGCTTTTTGTCCTGGATGCTGTTTTTTTTCTCAACACTGACCCTGACCCCCAGAATCCTGACTGGCCTAACAGTGAACACGGCTGCTGCACCCATTAGTCATCAGACTGAGTCTAACTAGAGATTGTCCTCATCAGACTGGTGGTCTTCACCAGGATACTTGCTGTCTTTACCCTCCTGTCGTGTTCGGGTCAAATCTGACCGATTTACAACTTCAAACACTCATAAATATTGTGTTTTACATCGAATTGCCTCAAGGCCTTATGATATCCTCCACACTGCACTTGAACATATAAAAGTGATGTCACCTCTTTCGTTGAGTTTTGAGCGTTTTAATCAAACTTGTTACACCTGTGGGTCTTTTGCGGGTACACATCTCTTTCCCGTGTTTATGTGCCGGTCCTCCCACCTGAACCACCTCCCTTTTGAAGCGATGCATCATGTCTTCACTCAGACTAGACAGGTGTCTGCTATGTGAACCCATCTCATTCCTATGCTTTGTGCCAATCCCCCACATGAACCACACCTTCCAGACTAACCAATGAATCTTCTTCACACAGAGCCCAGACAGCTTCCTGTTTGCCTTGCACTCCTTTTTCTTTGTCAGCTGACCAAGCAGTTATCTGCTGAAAAGGTTCTGGTCCAGGTTTTTGGACATGATGAGGAGAGACTGAGATAGAGGAGGATGTCTCAGAAGTGGAAGACAACACAGATTTTGATCCAGACTTTAAGGAGACTGACCAGTCAACAGATGGAGTCACCTGAAGAACAGACACCTGAGGGGACCTTCCAGTCCAAGAGTGGACATTTGCTCTAGTCTTCATCCCCCCAGGACAGAGGAAGTAGAGCAAGAGTGGAAAACATTATAAAGATGACGCCAGGGCAACACGGTATGAGACATCTGGTGTGGATGGCATCAAGTCCAGCTTCCAGCTCTTTTTACCAGAGTCCACTGAGGGAATTACACTATGTATTGTTCCTTTTATGGCAGCTTACTGGTACACACACCTGCTAGTGAATGACAGCCCACTGGCTAGTGGCACTCTTCCACAACATCCTTGATGTGTCTGCTTTCAATGCATATGTGGTGTGGACGGCCATCAGCCCAACCTGGAATCAGGGGAAGAGTTTCAACAGGAGACTTTTTCTAGCAGAGCTGGGGGAAGCTTTGGTGACTCCTCTTATTCAACAGCACCAGCACATTTACCCAGGCTCACACCAGCCTGTCAGTCTGGTTAGGAGTGTGTAAGCCCCGCCCCCAGTCAAGGACGTGGACAGAAAAGAAAGCGCTGTGAGCTCCTAGAGACAACACAACAACCGGAGATGCTGAGAATGTGATGTCTATGTTAGCAAGGCTCACTCTGAGGGTCACATAATGTGCATGAATTCACACGCACGCACACACACACACACACACACACACACGCACACACACACACACAACTTCATGTTGAGTTTGGTCTTTGGTTATCATTTTTTACTTGTTCATTTTGTAAGCGCCTATTTGTATTTTCACTGCAGTTATTTTTGTTTAATTCTATAAATTAATGTTAAACGCTACTCTGAGACATTGCTCAGCTAAAGGATGTGAAATAAACATTTGGAGGTGAAAAAATGTTTTTGTGACAGTTTAAGAGCCGTTAAAACAGGTTGGTCAATTTAGACGGGGAACACTAAAGTAAGGGGCGGGAGGCGAACGCGACCGGAGGGTTAAAGGATTTGGACTCTGATCAGGTGTTTCCTGGTAAATATTTGGGCCTGTTTCAAACCCGTGAAGCTGGACGGCGTTTCAAAGCCTGGTTTTAAGGTAACGGGAGCTGAAGTGAACTTAATTCAAACCGTTTTTAGTGTTTTGTTCTGTTTTTCTTGGTGGACAGATGTAATTATCATGTATGTGAAGCCCAGACTGTGAGCACGGCTGTTGGGTAAAATGATTGGCTGACCCGTGTTACTTTGGAGTGAACCTTTCAAACTCTTGATTTCTGTTTCCATGCAGGTGGACATCTGAATTACTGTAAGTGTCCTGCACCTAAAAACTACAAGTTAGGTCTGTCTGCTTATTTTATCCGTTTGCTAAATGAAAACCACACCGTTTGTTTCCTCTCTTCAGGTACTTTGAAGAGCTATGAGTGATTTTGCAGTTCTCAACACAGGGCGCAAGATGCCCCTCATTGGACTAGGAACATGGAAGAGTGAGCCAGGAAAGGTGGGCCAGAAAGACCATGTCACCTCTTGTGATTTACCAGATGTCATCTACTCATTTAGTTTTCTAGTTTAAATTCCAAGTATTTGATCGGCTCTAGTTTTTGTCCTCTGGCAGAAACAATTCAACCACTCCACTGAAAACAAGGTTCTTAAAGTCTCTGCTTTGGTTATTTGTTGTCTGTTTAGTCATTTACTGTTCTGGATAAGTGAGACCAACACGTTTGGCCTAATGCACCTGATTCTGAAACTTAAGTTATTGTCCTGTCCTGTCCGGTTTCATTTGTCCTAAAATTTCTCAACCTTCAAATGAGTTTCCAAATGAGATTTCTTGTCCTTCAGGTGAAACAAGCAGTCGTTTGGGCATTAGAGGCTGGTTATCGTCACATCGACTGTGCAGCCATCTATGGGAATGAGGCGGAGATCGGAGAGGCTCTGCAGGAGGCGCTGAGTCAGGACAAGGTAAGAGTCTTCACAGGTCACTCTACACCAGCGCTACTCAAAGGGCCTTAAAGAAAACCCCAGGGATAAATGTCAATGTGCTCCAGATTTATTAGAGAAGTTCTGGTCGACCTGATGTTTGCTTGTCCTCCAGACCCTGAGAAGAGAGGATGTGTTTATTACATCAAAGCTGTGGAACACCCAGCACCACCCAGATGATGTGGAGCCGGCCCTCCTGAAGACGCTGAAGGACCTGAAGCTGGAGTACCTGGACCTCTACCTCATCCACTGGCCCTACGCATTCCAGTGAGTCCACCATCATTTAACACCTACACGTTGAGACAACTAGCTTTCCAAATTGCTAGATTAGTTCCCAGAATACGTTCTTGAGCTCTTACATGCATTTATCCTCTTGTTAAAGGCTGTTTTTAGCAGTGAACCTGAACTGTATTTGTTCCTTCGTGTTTGGTAGACGAGGAGGAGTTCCTTTCCCCAGAAAGGAGGATGGCACTTTACTGTACGATGACACGGATTTCAAGCTGACCTGGGCGGCCATGGAGAAGCTGGTGGAGAAAGGCCTTGTTCGAGCCATCGGCCTGTCCAACTTCAACAGCCGGCAGATTGATGACATCCTGTCTGTGGCCAGTATTAAACCGACCGTTCTTCAGGTACGCGCTGTCTCTACTGACGATGGTGGAGACGGCTGAGGTGACACCAGCATCGGTTTGTGTCTGACAGGTAGAGAGCCACCCTTACCTGGCCCAGGTAGAGCTACTGGCTCACTGCTGTGATCGAGGCCTTGTGATGACAGCATATAGTCCTCTGGGGTCTCCTGATCGGGCCTGGAAACATCCCGGCGAGCCCATCCTGCTACAGGAACCGGTTATTGCCTCACTTGCAGAGAAATATAAGAAGTCCCCTGCTCAGATCATACTGAGGTGAGTTTACAACAAACACTGTTCAGAGTAACTGGAAAAAAACGAGTTTAAATCTGGACATGTTTGTTGATATGACCACTATATGAGACCTGCATTTAAACAGTGAAACCTTTTGGCTGAAGTAAAGACAAGCAGGCTGCATTCAGTAATCTGGTTTTTACAATCACTTGAGTAAATACTAGAGGTTTGAGCCCCAAACCTTTAAACTGAAGCATCCACTGCCTGCAGCAGTGATCCAGATTCCTGGGATGCTTCGAGACGGACGTCCACCAGTTACGGACAGCCACATATTCACCCGGCTATCAATAATTGGTGCTATATTTGTTAGATATTCATAAATTGAGCCATTCCCAACCTTAAACACATGTTCTTTCAACAAACTCTGCTACACTGTGGTCACTCAGAAGCTTTAAAACATATAACAAGTACTTTCATCAGGAAGGTGGCGTTTCAGTGATGTCATCTACTAAACTCTTGATTTAAATCTGGAAAACAAGGCGTTTAGTTTTCAACAAAATGTACAAAATCTTCAAATGTCTTGAAGTCTAACCGTTGGTGTCTGGACATGGAACTCGACAGGTGTTTTAGTGGATGTCTGACACCAGCGCGTCCGTCCTGTGTTTCAGATGGCAGACTCAACGAGGAGTGGTAACCATTCCTAAGAGCGTGACCCAGTCCCGTCTCCAGGAGAACATTCAGGTGTGGATTCGTTTATGATGCTGTTCATCTTAGCAAACACTTTCTACACAACAGAGGTTCAGTTTGTACCGACATGTGATCAGAGGCTACTTTAGGTAAAGTGCACACGCTTTAGATTGCAGTTTAAAACCAGTTTGCTGTCTGTCAGGTGTTTGACTTCACCCTGGAAGCAGAGGAAATGAAAAGCATCACAGCACTGAACAGAGGCTGGCGCTACATCGTACCAATGATCGAAGTGAGTGAGCTCTGTGTTCTGTTGTTCCTCGTATTTCGTATTAACTGAAAAAACAGCAAATTCCATAAAGGATCTTTTAAATCCAGATGTCAAAATGATGGCTAACGGTATCAGAACTTAGCAGCTGCGTCCTGAAAGACCAAATGGACGGAGTGTTTCAGGAAACCAGCTAATGAAGGCACTGACTTTGGTTCTGGATGTTGCAGGTGGGAGGAAAACACGTTCCCAGAGACGCAGGACATCCTTACTACCCCTTCAGTGACCCCTACTGACGACCCAACACTAAAGCCTGAATCTGTGCCTTCAACAACCTTTTCAGCGTAACCTGACCGTCTGACATCTCTGATTAATGTTCTGAATCCTGTCACTGCAGTTAGTCAAATCCTCCGTTTGTTGTTTGAATGCACAAAGTGAAGTGTCCAGCAGGGGGAGCAAATCACTTGTGACTGTTGGTTCTATTTTTAAATAAACATTTTGTTACTTTAAATTCAGGTTGTCTGTTGGATTGTTTGGAGGTTGTTTCAGCTCTTGGAACACGATGAAGGTTTTATCTCTCTTTCATCTGCTGACTTTGTCCGCTGTCCGTTTAGAAGGTCTGTTCTTGATGTTCTGTAAAGAGAACAGAAGAAAAACAGACACAACATAAATAAAATACTTTTTCTAGCTGACATTTCTGATGTTGGTGTAATGAAACAGAACAAGAGGTGAATTTATGTTGATCTAAAATGACATTTTTACAGGGAAATGATCAGGTTGCAGTTCTCAAACCTAGAAGACCACTGAATTGAACTTTGGGACATAAATGTAATAGTTGATCTGTTTCATTCAGACACGTAAACTAAAGACACGCTGAGGGTGTTCGGGTTCATCTTCAATGCTTACATGTGCCGTGACATCACGACCTGGAGGGGCGTGATCTAAACCCACATGGTGTTTTTCTGTTGGCCATGATGAACTCCATCTTTGAACATAAAGATGCTCATCGGTACACTTGGTACCAGGGGGACAGCCTCGGTCACAGACCTATGGTTGACTCTGTAGTGGACACTCGGGTAAAGAGGGGGTGGGACTTGGATCGGCCTGGTAGAGGGTCTGGATGGTCTCCCACCTCCAGCAGCTCGCTCACACTGTTGATGGTGAAAACGAGCTGCTGGCATCAGTGGGATCTAGCTGGGGGGTGAGAAGTGCTCCTCAGCCTCACCAACACATTCTCCAGTAAGGAACCAGTGCTGAGGGACTTGGTGATCGATTGGCCAATCTCTGGGGCAGAAGTCGCTGAAGTGGTCAAACATCTATGTGGCGCTTGGGAGTCTGAACGCTATGGGTGGGACTGTCTGGCTGACCTGGCAGTCCACACATGCACAGTGCACCGGTTGGCAAGAAACACACAGGTGAAAGTGCTGAAAGAGGCAGTCAGTCAGCACATGTTCTCTATCTGGACTTCACAATCACTGGATCAACTAGTTGGGACTTTATACACAAGAACCTACAAGTCTGGATGTTTATCATTATTTCTGTACAGGTGATGTTACATTTACAGCTTCAAATGAACTGTGAGTGTGCCCTGAGGAGAGGAGGAGAACTTTGAGTCAGACAGTAATGTTATATGTGAGGAGTTTCACTGTTTCTGTTAGTTCCTCTAACTGTCCTCTGGAGTGTCAGCCAGGATGCTGAAAACAGTCTTTATCACCCCAAAGGACCTGGGAGTGAGTTCATGCAGGCAGAGGAGAGGTTAGAAGGTTTTATATCGGGACATATTAAAAAGGGTTTGTATAATTATTGAAATTTAACCCCAAGTGTACAAAAACTTAGCTAAATCAAACTAAGAATGATCAGAAAAACGCTCTAATCTGGACCTATTGTCTCAGTACGACCAAGCTTGAGTTGCTTTAAAGATTACAGCTCCCTGTGAGGTCTGTGGTTGTAGTGTGTGTGTGTGTGTGTGTGTGTGGACTACCTGGACGGTGTCCCTCAGGGTGGTGTATCTGTAGTTTGGTGGTTCCAGGCTGCGCACTAAGCAGGAGTGGAGGTGTTCGCTGCTGTCGATGAACAATCTGGTCATGGTGAGCTGCTGTTTCAGCATTTCACTGAGAGCAAATCCAGCTGAGTCGTACATGCAGATGGCTGACAAAACCATAGAAGAAGAACAGGTCAACGGGACACGTCAGCTGGATTTACAGCAAATAAAATGTTACTGTGACTCTTCCATCTAGAAGTCCAGCTACATCTAGGGTTAGACGTTATCAGGATGAAGTGAGACCCAGTCTGGACCAGACTCTACGCTGAATAACAAGCTAACTTCAGAAGGATAAAAACATCAGCTTGTAGTACAAACACCTTCAGCAGTAAACCCTGAGGTAGTAGTTTTCCTGTAGTACTTTGTAGTAGAACCACCTTCAGTAGTAGTTTTCCTGTAGTACTTTGTAGTAGAACCACCTTCAGCAGTAAAACCTGAGGTAGTAGTTTTCCTGTAGTACTCTGTAGTAGAACCACCTTCAGTAGTAAACCCTGAGGTAGTAGTTTCCTGTAGTACTCTGTAGTAGAACCACCTTCAGTAGTAGTTTTCCTGTAGTACTCTGTAGTAGAACCACCTTCAGTAGTAAACCCTGAGGTAGTAGTTTTCCTGTAGTAGAAGCACCTTCAGTAGTAAACCCTGAGGTAGTAGTTTTCCTGTAGTACTCTGTAGTAGAACCACCGTCAGTAGTAGTTTTCCTGTAGTACTCTGTAGTAGAACCACCTTCAGTAGTAAACCCTGAGGTAGTAGTTTTCCTGTAGTACTCTGTAGTAGAACCACCTTCAGTAGTAAACCCTGAGGTAGTAGTTTTCCTGTAGTAGAAGCACCTTCAGTAGTAAACCCTGAGGTAGTAGTTTTCCTGTAGTACTCTGTAGTAGAACCACCTTCAGTAGTAAACCCTGAGGTAGTAGTTTCCTGTAGTACTCTGTAGTAGAACCACCTTCAGTAGTAGTTTTCCTGTAGTACTCTGTAGTAGAACCACCTTCAGTAGTAAACCCTGAGGTAGTAGTTTTCCTGTAGTACTCTGTAGTAGAACCACCTTCAGTAGTAAACCCTGAGGTAGTAGTTTTCCTGTAGTAGAAGCACCTTCAGTAGTAAACCCTGAGGTAGTAGTTTTCCTGTAGTACTCTGTAGTAGAACCACCTTCAGTAGTAAACCCTGAGGTAGTAGTTTTCCTGTAGTACTTCATCAGTCTCACATAGACCTCTTTACAATGCTTCAGTTCGTTTAGGGATCTTTTTCTGTCCAAACCTTTTTACCACAGCATTTCAGCGGCTGAGGTCTGAACTCTGAACCATTACAGGCCCTGGGTTTATTTTAACCCCTTTGATTAGACCTGCGCTGTAGTGGTCAGACTGTGGTCAGTCAGAGTGTCCAGAGGAGGGAGCGGTTCATCAGCCCTCCACCAGACTGTGGTCAGTCAGAGTGTCCAGAGGAGGGAGCGGTTCATCGGCCCTCCACCAGACTGTGGTCAGTCAGAGTGTCCAGAGGAGGGAGCGGTTCATCGGCCCTCCACCAGACTGTGGTCAGTCAGAGTGTCCAGAGGAGGGAGCGGTTCATCGGCCCTCCACCAGACTGTGGTCAGTCAGAGTGTCCAGAGGAGGGAGCGGTTCATCGGCCCTCCACCAGGTGCTGACGGATTGAGCCATCTGTGCTGAGGTGTCGTTACTGTCCATTACATCTGTTTGCTGCATCTTTAACTCACTGATTCGAATGTTGCTGTTGAAATTTCCTCTGGGGTCGATCAATAAATATCTATCTGCCAACAAAGATGCAGCATCACTCTGCAGCTGCAGTGAGGAGACGACCTCCAGCGTCTCTAACGTAGGAAGAGACTTAATATTCCTAACGGAGCTGAGCTTACAGGATGTGACTAATCACATGGTCAGTGTGCAAAACGTGCACCAGACAGGCAGATTGTGAAGGTGTTGTAGAAAGGAGGCTGATAAAATACACCAACCACAAAGGTTAACAGGATAATCCAGAATTTAAATAGACCTGTACTTTTTTATTTCCTGTGCTGAAGCTCCAAGTCCCCAGATGTGACCACGTCAGCCTGACTGTGGAGGACACGTCACTCCGCAGCCTGACAGGCTGTTTGAATGCAGGTTGAGATTAACTGGACACTTGGCTCCATTTCCTACAAACCCTGATAATCTCTCAGATTCTACCCATGGTGCTCTGTCGACCAGAGTGAACCTAAACACAGGAGGGGTTTCCTGAATGCTGCCTAGACTTTTGTGACTTTCACCTTCCAGTCTCTCTGCGCTGATAGAGTGAGGGACCACTGGTGGGGGGTTCGTGTAGCGCCTGTCCACGGTGGGGTCCAGAGGAGCCATGCCTAGAACGAGAGGAGAGCTACAGGTCAGTGAATGGGACTAGCCTGATCATCAGCATCATGGACAGTGTTAGTGAGGATAACTGTAGTCCCCGACCGTTACATCAGATATAAAAACTAACCCGTTGACCACGAGTCAGTCAATGGACCAAGCCGTGTCTGGACTGCTGCATCTTTCAAAGCCTTTCTGGCTGAAGAGCCCCTCCTTGCTGACTGGATGGATGAGCGCCGGCTGCTGGCTGATGATGAACTTCTGTTATGTAACAAAGACCTCTGGCTGTGATCTGAGGTCTGTGAGGTACTGGAGCAGCGTGGGTCAGAGGAAACACTGGAAGATTCGTCTTCTGTTCGTTCACGAGGCCCACGTGAACCTGAAGCCTCCTGTCTGACCTGTGATGGCGCCGCTCCTTCGTCTCCTTCACCTTGTATGTACTCTGAAACCTGTCCAAGACTGGAATCACTGTCAAAGTCACTTTGGTAGTCTAGCACCTCCTCCTCCTCCTCTTCCTCCTGTGGTAGCAGCTGGTGTTTGCTTTGGGATCCAGAGATGAGATCCTCCCGTTTGCTCTGACTCTGTTTTAAAAGCAGGAATAGAGCACTAATGAGTCCTCGGACATCTGATGAGACACCAGCCTAAAGCAGGACCGTCTCTAGACCTTTAGACTGGAACAGCCTGCACTGAGTTCTGGTGTTACATCAGCTGGGTCAACTGAATGTGAACATGTGAGACTTTTCAGTGCATGGTTTTTCTACCTCTTTTCCAGGTGTTTCTGACGTTAATCCAGCAGTTGCAGGAAAAAGCTCGTCTACCGTCATTATTATGTTCATCTTGAAGTCTGTGGAAACAGGAGACACATCAGAATTTTAACCTCCTGAATGTGTCCAGGTGTTTGAAAGAAGACAAACATTCTGCTATATCTAGGGATGCCCTGATACTAGCATCAGGTATCAGTCTGATACAGTGTCTGTGTACTTGTACTATGTGTGTGTACTTGTATGTGAAACAGTGCTCTGGTGCCACGGGACCAACACCACTTCACACAGTGAGATGTTCACCTCTAAGCTGAGTTGCAGCAGAAAACAGCGACAATCAACGAACTTTCAGCAAACTAGATGAAGTAAGTAAGTAGTGAAGTAACAGTACGTGTATTTGTACTGATGTTCAGCTCGGGTACACAAGTCACAGCTGATCACCGCCCTCAAATGGTTTATTTTAGCCACCTTTTGCTAACAAGGAGAGCAAATGACAGCTCTCTACATCAAACAGCATGAACATCTACTCCAGAAAAACATGCAGGAAGTTAAAGACTCAACAGTTTGGTTCTAATCAGCTGAGGAAAAGTTCCATCCATGGAAGCTGCGAGCTATGTGCTGCCGGTATGGAAAGCTATTATATATGCACACTAAAACCTTGTACGGTAAGCCATTTGTGTATACTTTTAGTCATTTTCCACCACTACCTAGCTGAGACACAAGGTGAGTTTATTGATTTAGTATTTGCACATCAGGAGATCAGAGACACCTTTCTGGAGCTGATCAAACTATAAAGACAGAATAATGTTCATTGCTATTTTATAAAAATGCTTAAAACAGACAAAACCTGTTATACTGGTCCAGTACCAAACTATGAATTATTAGTACTCGTACCTACTGAGTGCTCGTACTTGGTTTAGATTAAATAAGGTGGTATCAGTGAATCCCTAGTTTAATTTGTTTACTTCATTTTCCCCACATCCTTCTGACAGCACACACACAACCTCTGCACTAATAACAAGACATGAACGATGTCATCTGGAGCAAACAGCAAAATACACTTCCTCTATTTTATTGAACCATTAGAGAAAGAAAACCTGAATGTAATCAAAACATCAACAGCACACTGGTCTGTCAGAAGGCAAACCTTTGAGCACCTTTAATATGAAATAACAATGCTACCAAGTCTCACCTTCTGAGGAAACTGAACTCCTTTGGCTCTGTGGATCTTCAGAGGCAGGCCCCACCAGGAAGAGCTCCTCCAGAGAAAGAACCTTCTCCCGTCCCGACAAGGACGAGGGAGAATGCTGTGAACTCTCTAAACTATGAGAAGAGTCCATCCTTTTTACTGGTAAAGGGGAGGCAGTGGGAGGAGAGGGGCTGAAGGGGGCCGGAGTCCTGCTGGCGAATCGAAAAGGTGAACTGCAGCGTGACGGAGAGGCGGAGGAGTGAGTAGGTGCTACGATGAAGGGTGATGAAGGGTGAACAGCAGTAAGCTGGGCTGGGCTTTGAACCCTCTGACCCTGTAGGAACAGAAAACACAGCCTGATCAAACCCTGCCTGTTAAAGTTTTTTCACTTCATCCAACCACAGAGAAGCAGGTCACAGTCACAACTGTTCAGGTCTAACTTTTTAAAATGCAACTTTTTGATTCTTTTCTAGTTTGATCAGTTCTTAAAAGCATCAGTCCAAACCTCCACACACGCTGGCTCTGTGTTCAGGTAAACCATGCACACCTAGACTCTATACTGAGCTCAACCGTTCTCCCAACTCTCCACACCAAGCTACACTTGTGTTTGTAAATTTACTCTCTTCATCTTTGAACGTTAGCATGCTACCTGTACATGTAGCTGTCAGTTCGACCCTGGAAACTGACACAGCTGATGTCTTCTTACTCTTGGTGTTGTATTAATGCTAAAGTGATGTCTGCTTTTATAGAGAGGCTCATTAATGAAGACGACATTCTGACAGCAGCACCAGGCTGACTGGTGCTCCTAAAAGCAGTGAGGGTGGATTTAGTTTCATACATTTCTTCTACATGTTGATTCAGTTTGGGTAAAGATGTGAGATTTCATCTGAGGTTCATGTAATTTAAAAACATGGTTAATGGACATTTTAATTTCCTAATGAATGAAACTTTAATTAAAGAGGTTTTCTTTTTACATTAATTACAGTTACAGGACTTGATTTATTATTGAGCTGCTTCAGAAAGGTTTTCATCAGACGTTATTTCCAGTCCATACGCTGCCTCAGCTGACATTACTGCTGGTTTTAATGTTAGTGGAATGACCAATATAACTGTATATAATTCAAACCCTATCTGTAGTGAAAACAGGAACACAACAGTTAGGTCTGGACAACCCCTTTAAAACTATGAACAAATAAAAGCTGTCAAAGCAAAACCACGTAAAGGTGAAGCTTACCTTCTCTATGGGTGAGGTCTTCACAGGTCCTGACAAACTGAGGTCTGCTGAGTCCGCCAAGTCTCCAAGCAGGTTCTTCATGTATTCTTCATCACTGTCCAGACTCCCATCACTCGCTGTTCTCTGTGGCTTTGTCTCTAAATCTGTTGAAAACACTACAGGATCACTAGCTCTGGTTCTGAGGTTCAAACCATCATCAGCTTTTGGGGCCACAGCAGTAGTAGATTCAAATAATGCTGCAGATTTCTTTTTGAGGAAACGGTTCCCCCTCTGGTTCTGTGTGGAGTCTGCTGAGAGCTGCTCATCCGTGGATCGGACCGCTGCAGGCTGTGAGCTTCCCAGACGTGAGGTCAGAGTGGGGCCAGTTTTGGACTCTTGTCGAGCCTGTTCGAGGGCCCGCTTCCGGCCACGGACTTGGCTCTCGATTTCAGACAGTCGACTCAAAGCAACCCGAGAGCTACGACATGACGTCACAGATCTACTGGAAGAGATGAAAAAGATTCACTGTTCCTCTTTAGGCAGAAAAGTAAATCCTGCCAGCAGCGTATTCTTCTGATCAGACGAATATAAAATCTCACTATGAACATATGTGCATAACAATAAGATTATACACCTACAGTGTGGAAAAACAAAACCATGAAGTTTAGGGGGTAGATCCAGATCATTTCCTTTAAAATGTGCCAGCTCTGACAGCTACTTTAGAGTTGTGTTTGTATCCATTCATACAGAACCTCACCTTGGTTCCTGCAGCACCTTGTTCCTGCTGACAGCTGATTGGTTGCTGCCAGTTGATGATGGAGCCTTTTTTAAAAACCTGCTTCCTCCTCCCAGTGAGCTCTGCAGTGGTAAATCCTAAAAACAAATTCATAAAAATGTTAAATTAGTTGACTTTTCTGAGATACTACTTTTGAGAATAAAGTGTTTATATATCTTTTATCTGATATTACATCTGTTTGTCTTTTATTATTAGTTTCTAAGCCAGCAGTATCAGAGGAACGTGACTGTAGAAGTAAATCAGGATCGGACAGCTTACTGTCACTGCCTGTCTTTCCAAGGTGCTGTGAAGTGCAAATGGCTGTAAACATTATTCATCAGATCAACATACCTGCTAGAATAAACCCAATCAATCACCATGGTAACCGTAGGACGTGTCACGTTTATTTGGACACGAGAGCCAACAATGCTCAACTATTGCGGTCCGCTCCATTTATAACCGCTTTAATACCCAATTCTATAAAGTTTTATTGAATGTGTTACTGACTGACTGGATATTAAACAGGTGACTCTACCTGTGTTACCGCAGTAGAGTCCTGTGTGGAGCGGGCTCCGTCGGCCGACGCCTGAGCCGCCGGGTCTGGAGCGAAGCCCGGGCGGCTTTGTGTCCACATCTCCTCCCGTGTCTCCTGCTCCGAAAGCTGCCGGGCTAACTGCTAACAGCGCGTCATGTCGACGACTAGTTAGTAACTACAACCACATCAGCGTTTAGTTCAATACACAAGCTGACAGGGACAAACTTCAGCTCCAGACCCACATCGAGTTTTTGGAGAGGCACCCAGCTGCATCAAAATGGCGCACGGAGCTCCATGACGTCGCATGAACCTCCATGACGTCAATTACCGGAAGTGATCGTTTGACCCGGAAGTCCCGTGACCCGGAAGTCCCGTGACCGTAGTAGCCAATAAAGCGCGCCCGAAAGTTTTTCTATCCGAAATCTTTGCTGTGGAGACAAAATGAGCGTAAGTAGCTTATATATAAGTTATATCTTTTTAAAGATGGATTTTATAATCGTAGCATATGAGTAGAGGTAAATGGAGTTTCTTTTTCTCGTTTCTCCGCAGAGTTTTTCTCTCTGAATGATTCAAAAGTAAGCTAACCCGGACTTTTGAATGTTTCCTTTTAATCACAAACAAAGGGTTATTTTTCGTAATGCTTTTCAAACTTTATAGGTCAAGTCAGATTATAACTAACAGACACGGGGATATTTAAATAAGTTTAAAATGCAAATACAAATAAATTGCCAGAAACAGAAGTTATTCACGCCAGTACAAAGTATACATTTTAATGAAATAAAACCTTACCAACTACTCATCTTTTATTTATCAAAACATTTCAAGTTCCGTCGGGCTTCCTCGTTTTAATCTTATGGAGAACTCTCAATGAGAAAGGAGTCCAGGAAGTACAAGAATCATTGATTAAGCTTTAGTAGCTATATCTTAGTCAGATATTGTTTTAACTGAATCAGTTGTCAAATTAAACTTTTTTTTCTTTAACAACTCTATCTTCCTGTTGTTTGTATTCTAACATATATGAGGTGCAAAGATTTTCTTAACAATGAGCGATCATGTGAACAATATCTTTTTAATGCTTTATGGGATGTATAGGAATGTAATACTACAGCTGAAGCTAGCCCTTAGACAACATAGTTTACCAGAAATTAAAATAGTTTAGCCTTCTATGTCATTAATGGATTAAATTAAAATGGTTTAAGACATTTTAGTTCTGTGGATACTGGAGACGGCTGTATTTTGCCCTACTGTATTTTACTTATAGGTAAAACATTATCAATGTACAACCTATCAGATTTTATTACATACCAATATTTACTGATCTTGTCGTGTTTTGCAGATGCATATCTCGATTGTAAAAGAGGCTGCCTTCCTCCAGCGAACACTGCTGTTGTCTGGGTTTGGGTGTCCTCTCTGCTCCAGTGTCATCACACCAGGTGATGATGTGATCAGAGGCACTTGATGAACCACACAGAGAACGCAGTGCATTTCCAGGGTATGTTGGTGAAAAGTGATTGATTCAGATCTTATAGTTGAACATGTATCCACAACTTATTTGTTTTGTGTTATTGTGTTGGTGTAAGTCTTTCATATTTTTGTATTAGTTTTTATTTTTTTTCCAAACGTCCCAATATTGCAAATTTTTAACATAAATAATTTTTTGTTTACAGAAACCTTAATCTGCAGGTGCAATTTGACCTGTAGAGATACCAGCCACGTCCATTGTCCTTTTTGTGAAAGGATATAATATATGTTTGTGTGGTTATTTAAAATTTTTATTCCTATTTCATCAGATCTTTGAGCTACTTAAGAGCATTGAAGAGGTGACGGGTTTGGGAGCCAGGATCAAAAAGGGGGAGGTGGCTCTCTTAGACTTCGTCTTTGATGTGATGCTCCCAGAGGGAAGATTTGATTTGGTCTTTGTGGTCAATATTCTTTTGAAATGGTACAAAACAAACCAGTGCATTCTTTGTTGCCAAAAAAAAA
>SSNR01000280.1:477609-488300 GCA_006937965.1 Callopanchax toddi
ATCAAACAAATGAGCAACACAGAATCATCTATAGGGGAATGTGAAATCCTTCAATTATTCCAGCTGTGTTTATGTTGCACTGTTTAAAAACTCAAAGCCAAAAAGTCAAGAACACAGGGCTCCTCTCTATGAGGTAAGCCTGATGAGATGGTCTGCATCTCATTTCTGAAATGGCGTGCATAATATTCTGTGTGTGTGTAAATTTGGTGGTTTGTCCCTTTAACTACATACGTTGCTGTTGTTCCATTGCAAGCTTGCACTTGTAGTAGCTGAAGTATTCTCCTCCAAAAAGAAAGGAAAACTTGGGGTTGTCCTTCTGTTTCTCCATCGTCATCTTCTCAAACTCCGGTCCATTTCGTGCAACAAACTGAGCGAGCTTGTCAATCACATTCCTCAGCTCCTGATCTGCCTCAGGAAAAGAAGAGGGAGAATTTAGGTTTAAAACCAGGCTGTAACCCCGCTTTCAACTACAGATTGCAGTTTTCTAGACCAGTTCCAGTTTCCAACTTTTATAGAGTTGATTTTTTCCTTAGACAAACATAATGTTAATTTTTTTTAAATAAACTAAAATCCTAAAGAATAAAAATACTTGAAATAAACATTTCTGACAATAATAAAAACAAAGAAATTGGATATTTTGGCCCAGTTCTGTTTAACCCTTTTAATCAAGCCCTGTAACCATTTAGGTTCTCTTTCTTTACTTAGTCTCACTTAGGGCTGCAACAACGAATCGATAAAGTCGATAAAATTCGATGATTAAATGCGTTGGCAACGAATGTCGTCATCGATTCGTTGTGTCGCGCGATTACGTAGTCATCAGCTGCACTATTTTTTTTTTCCTGCTGCAGCGGCGCAGATCAGAAGGAGAGAGAAAGCCGATGGCGTTAACTTACTTGTGTTGCAGTAGTATTACTAGTTCTAGTAGTAGTTATGATTTAGCCGTAGTATACATGCTCCGAATCCTCACAGTCCTGATGTCTGGTTGTAAAGTTCCAGTAATCCATTTATACAGTAATGTGTCGATCGGTTTCCAAAGCGCTGGCATGTTAGCTTAGCCGCTAATGTTTTGCTGACAGAAAACTGAACAGAAGAAGCCACTAGAGCTGATGAAAGCTTCTACATTAACCACTACAGTATTTCAGAATAAGACAGAGGCTTAAAGAGACACCGGTTTGGTTCTAATCAGCTGATTAAAAGTTCGTTCAGCAGAAGTCCGTCGGTGCCTGTGTGGCAAGCTGTTCTATCATATAATCAAACAAACTTTTAAATCTTTTTAAAACTTTTAAATAACAGAATATGAAAGATTTAGTTTGACCCTTGACCTTTAGGGCTGTTTACAGTTAGGATTGGATGAAAAATAGATAAATGTGACTTTTTATTTTATAGTGAATCAACCAGCTGACAGATCCTGTCTTGTTGTAACACGACCTGCTGCTGATGATCAAAGTTATTGTTTACAAATATTTTTAAAAGTCTAAACTACTTGTTTTTTTGGTTGTACCAAACCAGAAGTAGTATTACTCATATCGGTATCGTCAAGTACTCAAATGTAAGTACTTGTATTTAGAAAAAATCTGGTATCGGAGCATCCCTAGTAATGACACAAATGGAACATGGCAGAAGCAGGTAGACCTAAAAAATTAAAAACTTTAAAAGTTCAGAAGAACTTTATGTTGAACAACACAATGAAGTTTGTTACCTGCCACAACCTTGCATGGCTCTGGAGTACGACGGTGATGATACAGCATCTTAAATTAAGCATGTCGGAGTCATTAATGTTTCCCTAGGACTTTTAAAAGTTTTCCCAGATTTATCCGATTAATCGATTAATCGTGTCGAAATTCCATCCGATTCATCGATTATCAAAATAATCGTTTGTTGCAGCCCTAGTCTCACTGATCTGAGTTTAGCTTCCCTCAGCACCGCACATCATCTTTTATAAACACAGCACAAATTTCCATTGCTATGATCCATCTCATCTGAACCCAACTCCATTTTTCCTCCAGCTTCCCTTTCTATTTAGCTGTTTCTCTGAGATAAAATCATATTCGTTCCTTGAAGGGAAAGCCTCCACTTGATTAAAATACCCAGTGTGTCATCTTCAACAGCACTTTGTCCTCCGAGTCCTCACAGCCTACACCAACATCACCCGCTCTGTCTATTTTCACTTGCAAAACCGTAATCGATTCTGCTCGTTTCTCACTCCCCATGCTGCAGCCAGCCTTATCCACAGCCTCGTCACCTTTAGGACAGATTACTGCAACTCTCTCCTCTTTGGTGCCCTCCCACAAATATCCTCATCAACCCCTTCAGAATGCTGCTTCACAGAGGTTATTATTTGCACTCCCTCCAAAGATCACATCGGTCCGTCCTTCAGCATCTCCACTGGCTGCCCTCAGAACACAGAATATAAAACCCTCCTCCTTACATTCAAATGTCTCCATCACTCATTCTGCCCTCATTCAAATCTGAACTCAAAACTCATCTAAGAAAGTTGTTTTCTTTTCAGACAGCAGCTGTTGGTTGAAACCTGTCAAGCAAAGGGCAAATAGAAGCTTACCTAATGACCTTACATGTTCGAAAAGGATCTTAATAATTATCAATAAAAGAAGAGATGCTGCATCTCGTAAAGTATCAAAATGCACATGTTCAGGTTGGCATACACTCTTTAAAATCACTCAACTTGTCATTTAATGTTTGTTATAATTCGTTTACTAATGTTTTACTGTTGATGTATTTATTTAATCTTAATTGGGTTTTGCCAGGTGACCTTGGGTTTGGAAAGGCGCTCACAAATAAAATGTATATTATAATTAACAGTAGTTAGTGTAATAAAGTTTAAACTTATTTTCTCTTTGCTGCTGCAGATTTACTTATTCCTCACGTGGAGAGATAAAAGGAAGTCCAACAGAACAGTGTAGTGTGCTCACAAACAAAAACACCGTTACCTCACTTCTATCAATCAGATCTAGAAAAACCCGTGGAGCTTTAATGAAACATTAATGTTAAAAGATAATTACTGCTGGTCCGCTGTTACCAATCTAAACTTCCATTACTTCAGTAATTTGGTGCACAAAAAGGGCCAAGATACGAATAAAAGTTCAAAACCTATGGAAATAAACCCCATGGTAGCGTCCATGACAAGCTAACATTAGCTAAGGCTGATAGCATCACGCTGAATCAAATACAAACTGCTCACCTTCAGGTGGATTAGGATTTTCCATAACGTTTAAGCCACGCACGAAATATAAACAAAGACCGGTAAATATATGAAATAGAAATATATGTCTAATTAATTAGCCAATGTTGTCGTTTATCAACTGGTCCCCACATAAACATTTGCTTTGCCCGTGTAATACCGGAAGCTGGATGCAGAAACAGCGCGAGCCCAAATGAATGACCGTCGTCTGATGTTGTACAGCGCCCCCTGGCGTAGGGAGGAACAATTATGGGATCTCTAACTTTTTATTCAGTTCCAAATCTGATTTCTAGACTACTAGACCAGACTAGAGGACAACT
Organism: Callopanchax toddi; assembly: GCA_006937965.1. Taxonomy (NCBI): domain Eukaryota; kingdom Metazoa; phylum Chordata; class Actinopteri; order Cyprinodontiformes; family Nothobranchiidae; genus Callopanchax; species Callopanchax toddi. The sequence continues at coordinate 481,129 of SSNR01000280.1, forward strand.
AGTGTTTTTTATTCAACGTCAGTACAATTTACAGTTTTTTTTTTACTGAACAATCAAATCAAATAACAACAAATTCATTACAAATGTTTGCCTGTTGCTGTAGCTCTTGACAGTGACGTGTCGTATGCACTGTATTTTACAGTATAAGAAATTGAGACTTTAGCTTGATAAATCTAACCACTTTTAGATAGAAACAACACAGTTTCACCAGTACAGAGTGAAAATAACTGTGTCCCACCAGTTACAGTAATGATGTTATCAAGGTAGTGTGGACTTGTCTCAAAGACATTAACAAAGTGTAGAACAGTTCTGTATTGACTAGAGACACCTGTCCACACTGTAACACCTTCACCACCAAAGGCTGGTCTGAATACAACAGAAGCTGATGCATAGTGTCTCCTTCACGTCTCCAACATTGTTGGCGTCCATGTCTGTTCAGCAGGAATCAACTTTCATCAGTGAACTGAGGTCCACTGGTCCCTCATCCAGAGTAAATGTTCCCTGGTCCATGAAGACAATGACATCTGTACCTGGTGGTGTGTTCAGGTACCTGGTGGTGTGTTCAGGTACCTGGCAGTGTGTTCAGGTACCTGGTGGTGTGTTCAGGTACCTGGTGGTGTGTTCAGGTACCTGGTGGTGTGTTCAGATACCTGGTGGTGTGTTCAGGTACCTGGCGGTGTGTTCAGGTACCTGGTGGTGTGTTCAGGTACCTGGTGGTGTGTTCAGGTACCCTGCAGTGTGTTCAGATACCTATCTGGTGGTGTGTTCAGGTACCTGGTGGTGTGTTCAGGTACCTGGTGGTGTGTTCAGGTACCCTGCAGTGTGTTCAGATACCTATCTGGTGGTGTGTTCAGGTACCTGGTGGTGTGTTCAGGTACCTGGTGGTGTGTTCAGGTACCTGGTGGTGTGTTCAGGTACCTGGTGGTGTGTTCAGGTACCTGGTGGTGTGTTTAGGTACCCTGCAGGTCATCTAGCTAAACCAGGCTGGTTTCCAGTGGTCTGACGATAGAGAAATGTGATCAGTGTTTCTGGAGTTGTGTGACATTCATCACCCAGTTCCACAGGACACTGATCTCTATGAAGAGGTCATTCTTGTGGGATGTGGACAAAGGACGTCCACTTCTATGTCTTTCTGTGCCTCTTCCAGTCTCTCTGTATCAACCTGCTGATGACCCTCTGTGACCTCTAAGCTCAGTGGACACTTCCATCTGAGAACACCCTGTTGAAGAGTCTCCATGGTGACGTTCTGTCGATCAGCTGTTAGGTGTGGCCTTGGTTTCATGATGTCAGAATGAATGAATGAATTAATCTTTATTTTGAACAATTTTGAACAAGTTAACAAAAATAAAATATACAGTAATTATAGACATTAAAAGATAAANTGACCATGTTCTTTACCACTGGATTTTTTGGTTTTTTAATCAAGTTTAACACTGTATCTGAGAAACAATATAAAGGTAAAGGTGGATGCAAATGAATACTTTCCATCTCTGTCCACTGGGGGGCATTGTTTAAATCAGAATAATGTCTTATGGACCTAATTTGACATGCCCAGTAATACCACTCAATATTTGGACACATCATACCACCCTCACTGTAAGGTCAATACAGCAATGACATTCTTATCCTGGGTCGTTTATTTTTCCATATAAAATTGAGAATATGCTTTTTGACCTTGTTAAACCAGTCAGCAGGGGGCGGCAGGGGGATGTTCTGATAAACATAAAGCACCTTTGGCAGAATATTCATTTTATATATGTTGACCCGACCTATCAAAGAAACCGGAAGAGATATACATCTGTCTATTACATCTCTTATTTCTTTAATTAATTTTTCATAATTTTTTTCCCACAATCTCATTAGTTGAGTTTTAATAGTAATGTTGAAGCTAAAGTACAGAATAGAAGTGGTTTCCTTTTTTGAACTTCTTCCTGAATCTCTGCAGTTTTCCATCCAGTTGTAAATAGAGTTTATTTGTTCGGTCGATGAGCCGCAGCTAGCCTCTAGCACCCCTTGCTGGTCGCCAGAGTTAGTGCAGGGAAAGGCCTGTAGTTATTATTTGAATAAACCTGCAATGGTTTAAAACAATGATTTTTAGAAAATATGCGCGCGCACGTTCCGTCGTCGTCGTGGAAACAGAAGTTCTTTCGAACCTGGACTCCATAAGAGCGGCTGGACAAGCTTGGAGAGCCTGTGGAGATTTGCTGAAAAGCTTTTGGAAAACTAATCAGTTCTTTTAAGAACCGAGAATAACCTGCTCCAGATGAGTGAAGACAAGAGGAGGGTCGACCCTGTCGACGACGAGCCCATCCGTCCTTGGGAATCACGTAAGTGACACTTTTTAAAACTTCATCATGTTTTAATAAACGACGAATAGTACAAATATGAATCAATAACTAAACATGTGTTCATGGGGAACTGATTTCCTGCTGAATTGTTTATCAAACACGTTGAAGCAGCACTTTGTGGAGGTGAAACATGTTTATTAGTTTATTCGTGTCATGACGTGCGGCTAGCTTTAGCTGGTTTGTTAGCATCAGTGATGATTGTTGTTGTAAAAGTCTTAAATGTTCTATGAAACCGAGAGAACCAGACAGGATTTTAGTCAGAAATATCATTTTCTTTTTTAATATTTTCATGTGGTCGTATTTTCCTCTCAAACCAGGAAAATGTGAACTTTTATCCATTTTTATCAGTAAGTAGGAGGTTTGCTCTGTTGTCTGTGAACACATGGACTTTGTGTCTTTTGAACTCCTGTTTATGTTGAGGAGAAACATTTTAGATGAGTTATTTTTTATTTGTACTTTTTTGTTGGCTTGTTATTTGCTGATTGACTTGATTAGAAAACCTGTTGTTCGTTTATTAGAAGCTGTGGTTCTGATGTGGTCTGTTTTTTCCTTCCAGATCATTCCCTGATGGTGGATCGTGACGGTGGCCCTGAGCTCATCAGGATCCTTGGTCTTGAGGAGATGAGTGAGTTACTTGACCACCTTTTGGGCGTTCCTGACCTTATTGACCGTATTGACATTGACGAAGCTGGTAACAGCTACTTGGTCCTCGTCCGTGACTGGGACAGGTGGGATGGGTGGCGTGTGTTGGACGATCCTGGTCATGACTCCGGTTATGACAGCCTGTCTTCAGAGGAAGAGGATTGGGATGAAGATCCTTTTCCTCCTCCTCCACCAGTAGAGGACCCTCTGTTGCCAGAAGCTCCAGAGCAGCATGCAGAACTTCCAGATGATTCTAAGACTGATGGAAGGGCTGAAGAGGTTTCCACCTCTGCTGCTTCTGGCTCTGGGAGCTCCAGGAAGAGAGGGTGGAGGGATGGTGAAGAGGATGAGGACTCTGATGATCCATCTCCCTCATCTTCTGCCCGTGGAGCCGCCTCAGGGTGGACGGCGGAGTTCTTCCCGTTCATCTCCCTGAAGAGGCCAAGACGGGACGATGACAGTGACTCTGACTCTAGTGGTCCTCTTTAGGGCGACAGGACTGACACCATTTCTTGGTTGACTTATTAGTTGAATTATTGATGAACCTTCTCAACCACATTGGTTGTTTTTGAAGTCCAAAGTGTAGCAGGTCACAGTGAGACATGGGGTTCAGGAGGTGACTGAGGACATGTTAAAAACTTTCTGTTTGTGTTTTCTTTGACCAGCTGTTGCATAACAATGAAAATGTACTAAATATTGTGTAGATCCTTTTCTTTCAAAGTCTAGTTTTAGGACAGAGCCTGTCCTCCTGTTCAAGGCCCGACTCCACCTGTTTGTGTCTGTTGTGCCACTTCCTGTCCTGCTGGACTGACCTCTGTGGGCTTTGTGCTCATGGAGGAACCAAGAAGGACAAGAACACCAGCATCTGACACAACTGGAGGGCTGCTGTATCAGCGGACCTGCTGCCTTCAACAACAACAAGGTGAGTCCATGATTCTGACTGGGATGCAGGCCGTTACCATACAGGTAGGACAGAGGCAGCGTGATGAGGTGAGTGCTTTATTAAGATGGCAATTCAAACATGTGATTCATATTCAAGTCTGTGTGCAATACTAACCATGTTTTTAAGTTACAGGCCCCCTCTGATGAATCGACACCTTAACGCGGTGGAGGGGTTTGCGTACCCCTGTGATCCTGGGGCCTGTGTTGTCAGGGGCGTCCACTCCTGGTGGGGTCTCCCATGATGACCTGGCCTCAGGGGAGGGGTCAGACTAAGAGCGATTCACATAGTTTCATGCAGGAGAACCACAGGAGACCAGTTCCTGGAAAAGGGAGAGCAGAGCGGGGCAGCATCCTGGAGCCAGACCTGACTGGGGTCGGAGTCTAAACCTCCATCTTCAACACCGCCAAAGGAATGAAGAGGAGAAGCTTGAAACGCAACAACAAAGTAAGGAAGTTTATTCCTAAATGATAAAAAGTTGTGTTTGAATTCAATTCAACAAACTTGTTGACATCTTGTTGGCTGCAGTCTTTTGAAGAACATCATTTGAAGTATTTGTGTCTGTTTGTTTCTTTCAGGGCGTGTTTTCTTGGAGCGATCAGACCGTAAATATCAACCCATCCTGGAAGCATCTCCTCTGAAGACTCCTGCTCCCAGAGGCCAGACCAGAGATGATCAGGTCAGGAGAAGAACAGGAAGCAGCTCAGCTGAAGTGGTGATGAAGCTCCCTACTCACTCACTCACTCAAGCTGTTGTGACAGACTAGAAACTTTGTGATGCTTCCATCCATCTTCCATCCACCCACCTCCTTTCCAGTCGTGGTTCTTCTTTACACCTGGACATTTTCAGGACTTCTGTCTCATTCAGATAAACATGAAACCAACTTGAAGCCCTGTTGATTTTCTCCCAACCTCTTTGCTTCTTACAGCTTTTGACCTCATTGTCCTATTAGGTCACACTATACTGTGCAGTTTTGTCTTGTTTTTAGCACCCCCTAGTGCTAATTTTAAATCACAGTGGTACAAACATTAGCATTGTTTCTGCTCAGAAAGCCCTAAATCTACCTGTTGAAACGTCTCCTCAGCCTTCACTGCTTTCTACTGGAGCGGTTCATCACTCATTCAGAGAAATGATTGGAGAATATTACAGATAATGTACAGAGCTAATACAAATACTTTAACAACCAACATTCAGAAGATGTTTGAGAAGAAAGAAAGTGACTATTTGTTGAAAAGAAGTGAAATCTTTCAACCCCCTAGCTTTAGAACAGGATAAAGGAATTGAGTATCTCTGTAAACGGGGTGAAATTATGGAACAATCTCAACGAGGAAATAAAAGAGTCAGGGTCGCCTTGTGTATTTAAAAGGGTCAATATATCATTTCTGGAGTTTTTAAGTTTATGAGATTTATCTTGCAAACATGTTTATTGAAATGAAATTTTAAAAGTCTTCTGTGTTCTTCATGATCTTATCTTTACAAATACTATAGTTATTTATTATGGAAATAATAATTTATTTATAAAAAATGACTAGATTTCCCTCAAATGTCAACTAAGTATCCGTCCAAAACGATTCACAAGCACCTTCTCATTTGCTAAACTTAAATTTAATTTTAAACTTAAAATTAAACTTAATTTCTAAAACTTATTCAAAAACTGTTTTAATTGTATTCTTTACATTAAGTTGAGGTAATTATGACATATATGTCTTTTTGGGCGATATGTCACATTTTAAGTAGAAAATAACACATTGAATGTGTGTTCGAGATGTCACCATCATCTAGTTACCCACAGCAAATCCACCCCTCAGGGAAGAGTCTTTATTTCAGATCACATGACCTGCTCCACATGATGTCATTACCTCCTGAAGAGAAAACTAGCAAGACTCCAAGGTTTGTTCTCTCTCCACTTTTTCAGTTATAGGATAGAAAAGCCCTTTATTGTCCCTCAGTGGGGAAATTCAGGTTCACCAGCAGCAGGTTACAGGCAAGTAGAGAAAAAACAAGTTCACACAAGAACAAAAAAATATATGTACAATAGAAAACACACACAAAAGGTACTCCTCCGTGAACCGTCACCTTATCGTGGTGGAGGAGTTTAGTGCCCTAATGATCCTAGGAGCTATGTTGTCTGGGGCACTTGTGCCCCTGGTAGGGTCACCCATGGCAAATTGGTCCTAGGTGAGGGGTGAGACAAAGAACGGTTCAAAAGACTCTTTTTGCAAGTACAATCATCGAGCCAGTGTACCCGGCCCGGAGGGTTGCCGGGGTCCCACCCTGGAGCCAGGCCTGGGGTTGGGGCCCGTGAGCGAGCGCCTGGTGGCCGGGCTTTCGCCCATGGGGCCCGGCCGGGCCCAGCCCGAACTGGATACATGGGCTCATCCACCTGTGGGCCCACCACCTGCAGGAGGAACATGAAGGGTCCGGTGCAATGTGGATCGGATGGCAGACCAAGGCGGGAGCTTTGGCGGTCCGATCCCCGGACACAGAAACTGGCTACTGGGACATGGAACGTCACCTCTCTGGCGGGGAAGGAGCTGGAGCTTGTGGAAGAGGCTGAGCGATACCGGCTAGATATAGTCGGGCTCACCTCGACACATAGCGTTGGCTCTGGAACCCGAGTCCTGGAGAGGGGTTGGACTCTCTTGTATGCTGGAATTGCTCCGGGTGAGAGGCGGAGGGCTGGGGTGGGCTTTCTGTTAGCCCCAAGACTCTCTGCCTGTATGTTGGGGTTTACCCCGGGGGACGAAAGGGCAGCTTCCCTGCGCCTTCGGGTTGGGGAACGGGTCCTGACTGTTGTTTGTGCTTATGCACCAAATAGCAGCTCAGAGTACCCACCCTTTTTGGAGTCCCTGGGACGAGTGCTGGATAGCGCTCCTACTGGGGACTCCATAGTCCTGCTGGGGGACTTCAACGCTCACGTGGGCAATGACAGCGTGACCTGGAGGGGCGTGATTGGGAGGAACGGCCCGCCCAATCTGAACTCGAGTGGTGTTCTGTTTTTGGACTTCTGTGCAAGTCGCAGTTTGGCCATAACGAACACCATGTTCGAACATAAGGATGCCCACCGGTACACCTGGTACCAGGGCAGCCTAGGTTACAGGTCGATGATTGACTTTATAGTTGTATCATCTGACCTGAGACCGTATGTTTTGGACACTCGAGTAAAGAGAGGAGCGGAGCTGTCAACTGATCACCACCTGGTGGTGAGTTGGATCAGATGGCAGGGGAAGATGCTACGCAGG
>SSNR01000280.1:494670-562159 GCA_006937965.1 Callopanchax toddi
CTATAGAACCACTAGCTATAGAACCACTAGCTATCGCAGTGAGGGAACAAACAGGATAACAGGGGTTAGTATTGGAGGAAGAGATCATTTAATTTCATTATTCGCAGATGATGTTTTTTTTTTTGGTCAAATCTCAAAAACAGTATTCCTAATCCAGTGAGCCTATCAGAAGACTTTGGGGCGTTTTCAGGATATAAAATTAATAACACAAATCAGTAATGATGTTTCACAATAAAGAAGAACAGAAGAACCCCCAGTAAGTACTCAGTTTACAGTGGCTAAAGAAGGATTTAAATATCTAGGTATTCATATAGGGCTGAAACGATTCTTCGAGTACCTCGAATAATTCGAGTACAAAAAAGCCTCGAGGCAAATTCTCTGCCTCGAGGCTTCGTTTAATTCATATTTAATTAATTCATGGGTTTGAAATCGCCTGCGGTCATGTTTCACCCGGACCGAAATAAGTGGCGCACATACACACTGCAATGAATGCACACGCGAGTAGCGAATGTAACTTAATTTTATCTTAAGCCATGGTGGACAACTAGACCGTACTATTACTACTAGTATTAGACCAGTACAGACTGAAAGATGTCGGTAGGTACCGGTAGCGAAAAAACACGGTGCCGACTTTGGTACTGAGATGCTTCATTTATCCGCCTGCGCAGCTACACGGGTGGAGACACAGGTGAGACGGAGGAGCAGAGAGCCCCTCCCCTTCCTCTCAAAACACCGTAGCGAGTTGCGGGTTAAAAATTCCGAAAAACTCTAAAGTTTCGCCGCATTTTGGAAAGGTAAACAGGAACAGAGCAAAATGAAACATATGCTATGAGATTTGTGCCGCAAAAAACAGGCATTCCAGCAATTAGTCGAAGCCACGCATTGCGTATGGAATTAACTTGCTGCTGCAGCCATGATATCTATGGCTGCAGCTCTTTCACTTCAGTCCGACTGAAAAAAGGTGTGTGAGGGAAAGACAGTGACATAACAGAAAGTTCCGAGGTAAGCAATAAATACCAGTAATAATAGTAAATGCACTTATATGCCACAAAACCATGGTTTATATCTATTTTTTATTTAAAAAATGTTTAATACTTTGTTATTTTCTCTCAGATTTATACATTGTACATGTAATTTATACATACATATATATTTATATGTATGTATATTCATGTATATTTATATATACATACATGTAATTTATTAGAGTACTCGATTAATCGAAAAAAGATTCGATAGAGTACTCGATTACAAAAATATTCGATAGCTGCAGCCCTATATTCATATTACTCCAGACCTTAAGAAAATAATTCCTGCAAATTATAATCCACTGGTGGAGGAAGTCACAGAGAAATTGAACCGGTGGTCAAAATTACCCATATCTATGATAGGACAAATTAATATTATTAAAATGACAATTTTACCAAAATTCTTGTATTACTTCCAGACACTTCCCCTGCCACTGCCACCTTCTTTCTTTGATAACCTAAATAAATTATTTAACAGATTCATTTGGAACAATAGAAAAGCAAGACTACGTTTGAAATGACTTCACTTCCCTTTTGACAGAGGAGGCCTCCAGCTTCCACACCTTAGGTGGTATTATATGGCAGCCCAGCTAACCTCAGCTACGCATTAGTTTAATATGTCTACACCGCCAGCCAGTCATTTACCCAAATGATTTACAAGAATTTTAGAAAACTGACATAACAGAGACAGATCTAGAATCAGAGACAGGATGTTTATCAACATTTTTATGACATCATGCTGCTGAGGAGCAGGGAGGACCAATCAGGATGGAGACATCCACAGGCGCTTTGCTTCAGCTGTGTTTTGATTGGCTCCTAGCGAAGAGAAAGAGAAGAGGGTTTTAAAGAGAAAACTGAATATAATTAGTCCAGATGAACTAAAGCCCTCTTTGCTTTCCATACCTCTGGATCAGAACCAGACCCACTTCTTCACAATAAGATGCATCATTGTGAAATGCTACTGATGGACATGTGCAGTGCCCTGTAACACACACACACACACACACACACACACACACACACACACACACACACAGATTTGTAGCTGTTGTTGCCATGGTAACGCACGGGCTGTTGGATTCCTTCCAAGACTGAAAATATGGAGGTGTGTGTCTGTGTTGGTTTTCTGTTGTTCTGGTGAGATGTTTAGATCTGAGTCAGCATCAGGAGGAACTGTCACCTGAGACCTGATACTGATTAAAAATGTCTTCAGAATAAAAACCTTGAACCTCCACCGTACCGTGGTGGTGGTGGTGGTGGTGGTGGGGGGGGGGTGTTGAGCAACGTGTGGCTCAGTAGAGTGGCTGATCACCTTCCAGTGTGTGAATGTGTGAGTGATGTGTTGTCCAGCGCTTTGGGGAACTGGAACTCTAGAAAGCGCTCTATAAATACAGGCCATTTATCCTAATGATGCTAGGAGCGATGTTGTCGGGGCCACTTTTCACTTTGACCCTGGCAGGTATCCATGGTAATTTGGTTCATGGTGAAGGGTGAGACAAAGGGTCAAGGTTAGTTGGTTCAGAAAACCTTTTATGAGAGAAATCTCAGAGTACCACAGTACCCGACCCAGAGGGTTACTTGGGTCCTGCCCTAAAACCAGACTTGGGGTTGGGGCTGGTGGGCCCCTCATCCACCTGTAGACCCACCACTTACATTTTGTGTGTTTAACCATCTTTATTTGTGTTTTGATCGTTACGGTATTGTTTTTTATTATTTTTATATGTTTTTAATAGTCTTTATTTTTATATTGATGATCAAAACTGGCTATTGGGACATGGAAGGTCACCTCTCTGGCAGGGAAGGAGCTGGAGCTTGTGGAGGAGGTTGAGCGTTACCAGCTAGATATAGTCAGACTCACCTGATCACCAAATCTGAATGGATAAAACCCTACCTTGATATTTAACACTGGGAGCAGCGCAACCAAGTGGTCATAATATGACAAAGAGAACAGACCAGGGAGAATCATTTTATTTAAAAATATTTATCAAGATAAAAAATACTTTTACTTTCTGAGTATGTTTAGGCCAGCAGCGAAGGCCTTGCTGGCCCACCACTGGTGTATACCACAGTACTATGTATGTACCATAGTACAACATACAGTAAAGGTAAATGTATTGCATTTGTTCTGTTTTTCTAAGATCAAGGTTCAAACCGGCATCCCTCTGATTGCAAGGTGAGTGCTGTACCTACTGAGTTACTGCTGCACATGTACCACAGTACTACCTAGTGTACTCTGCTCTCTGTATCGGACCTGTCCCCGAGGAGCACAGTGCCTGTTTAGACTGAATCATATAAGGGATTTTATTTATGACTTCTGGAACTGTTTGTTCTCCTGACCAGTGCTGGGATCAGACTTGACCAGAACGGTGACCTTTGACCTTTGTTGAGTCTTCTGGAGCACTGCACTGGTCACCTGATCAACAAGGACAAGGGTATAAGAATTGAAGGATTCAGCTGAACTTTGAAGAAGACTTTATTTTGAATTCTAGATAAACAGAAAGCATGCTTCAGTCTGACACAAAACCTTTTTACATTTTATGTTTCATGTTCAGACACATGCAACAACACAGACATGTTGACAGCAGGAACTCCCCCAGTATGGATGACCTGGTGCTGACCAACCCGGTATGGACCTAACATCCAAAGGATGGATTTCAGCTCCTCAGCAAGCAGAAAAACATCATCAACAGCTTTGAGAATCAACAACAATAATTCACCAGATCCTGTTCAATAAACCACCAGAACCACAGGAGGTCCCTCTAAAACAGAGGTCCCCAACAACCAGTTACTGGTCCGTACTGGGCTGTCAGAATGACTGAATAAAAAATGTTTGATGTATTGATTGACCCAGACACTGGTGCGTTACGTCACGGTATCAAGCCTGCAGCCCGTGATTGGCTACTGACAAGCTGCTAAGTGAACTGAGCTGCTCTGTAATCGTCACTTTCCACTGCACTGCACAGGAAATGGGCACTCATAAGGGCGCATGAGTGACACACATGCTACAGCGCTAACGCACTATCCGCTAGCACACACACCCACCCCATCCCCCTGGGATACCACACACCAGCCGGTCCGTAGACGTGTTGCTCAGCACGAAAGCGGTCTGTGGTGCAAAAAATGTTGGGGACCACTGCTCTAGAACACCTGAGCCCATGTTAGCCCTCTGGGTCAGGTGTTGGGATTTCATCCATCTGCTGACTCCACCTTCTGTTTGAAAGACTCACAACCACAAACAATCAGAAAGCAGCAATTTATCACCCTAGCAATCACCTGATCACTATAATAATCACATTATCACCATAGTAACCATCTGATCACTATAGCAACCAAACTATCACCATAACAACCACCTGATCACTATAGTAATCACATATCACCATAGTAACCATCTGATCACTATAGCAACCAAACTATCACCATAACAACCACCTGATCACTATAGTAATCACATTATCACCATAGTAACCATCTGATCACTATAGCAACCAAACTATCACCATAACAACCACCTGATCACTATAGTAATCACATATCACCATAGTAACCATCTGATCACTATAGCAACCAAACTATCACCATAACAACCACCTGATCACTATAGTAATCACATATCACCATAGTAACCATCTGATCACTATAGCAACCAAACTATCACCATAACAACCACCTGATCACTATAGTAATCACATTATCACCATAGTAACCATCTGATCACTATAGCAACCAAACTATCACCATAACAACCACCTGATCACTATAGTAATCACATATCACCATAGTAACCATCTGATCACTATAGCAACCAAACTATCACCATAACAACCACCTGATCACTATAGTAATCACATATCACCAAAGTAACCATCTGATCACTATAGCAACCAAATTATCACCATAACAACCACCTGATCACTATAGTAATCACATTATCACCAATTTATCAATATAAAAATGATCATCATAGCAACCAACTTATTTTTAATAAAGCTAAATGACCTATTTTTCAACATTCCCACTCAAACAAATGTTTATTATTTATATCCCAATGTTTTTTCAGTTTCATTTTACAGTTATAATGACAATAATGTTATTATTTTGTTTTGATATCATCATAGCAACAAAACTACAATCATAGAAACCAAATCATCACCTTAGCAACCCAATTATAACAATAGCAAAGTAATCATCACCATAGCAACCAAATCATTACTATAGTAAACAAATCATCACCACAGCAACCAAATCATTACCATAGTAAACAAATCATCACCATAGCAACCAAATCATTACCATAGTAAACAAATCATGACTATATCAATCAAGCTTTTACACAAAAAGGAACAACACTGTTCAGGAAACACTCAGCGAAGAAAAGCACGAGTTCTGGTTGGTTGTTTAGCTTCTCAAACTAAATGTTTTTGAAGCTTTGTTGTGCTCCTAGGCTTCAGGTCCTTGGATAAATGGGTTACCATGACAACTTTCCAGCTGTGAGGATGTTGTCTCAGAACCAGGGAGGACTTTCTTTCCAGCCGTCCTGATGGTTCTTCCACACTGTGCTACTGTCCAAGCAGAACCAACAGCTGACTACAAGGATTCAATTCATTATGAGGCAGAACCAGACAGCAGCATTCCTCTGGTTCTGATCACAGCCACCAGCTGTTACCATCCCTCCTGCTGTTCTGGTGAATGAAGTATCTTCATGGGAATTTGGTTTTCCTACAACTTTATTTGTTTGACTGAAGCATCAATTTATGAAGCAGGAGAGCCAGAAATGGATCCAAACCGCAGTTCTGGGAGTCGACGTTAAATACATTTAGATGCCACTGAGGTTCTGCCCAGGTGTTGTATCCCAGTTTCAGTGTAAGGGTTTTATTTTGAAAGGTGAGACTTTAATCCCTGTACCGCCTTCCCTGCAGACTCTTATAATAGTGCTCCTGTTCGTTCTGGTTCCGGATCTCTCGGTCCAGCAGGACTAGTGCCGTCTTGCGTCTCATGGCCATCTCTCTCTGCTGAGCCTCCACCGACATCTCCATCTGTGGGTGTGGCGGGCTGGGGGTGGGGTCAAAGGCTGGCGATGCTGATCGGCGTGGACAGAAACTGCTGCGGGTGGATGACTCTCCTCGCTTCAGCCTGCTCAGGTCGTAGGCATCGCGTGAGTCATCTCCGTTGGACACTGTCACCCACTCCCATGGATTTCCACCACCTGTCAGGGGCGGGGCCTGAGACAGGGGTGGAGCTTGGACAACAGGATGGTGGAGGGCATGGGCATCCACTGTGATGATCCCCAGTGTCTCCTGCTGGTGGCAGTGTGGGGAGTCTAGGGTGGAGGAAGTAGCAGAGCAGGTGGAGGTAGAGGTGGAGGACTTTTCCCCGGAGGAGGAGGAGGGAAGGAGGCCCTGCTGCTTGGACATGGCGATGACCTGCATGAGCCTCGGCTGGTTCGTGGCGCTTCGGCCTGATCCCTCCCCACTGGTCTTCTCTCGGATGGCGAGCCATTTGGCCCGTGTCAGGGCACTTTTTGGGGAAACCGGTGGGGGTCCTGACTCAGGAATCTGCGGTGGTCTTGGAGTCGCCACAGCTTTGGCACCACCCGGTGGAGGGGTGGGGTTGCGACTGGAGCCTGGCCTCAAAGTTGGTATGGAGGGCTGGTAGATCAGAGCCTGAGAACCTGCATCATCAGTCCCAACAGAACTCACCTCAGACCCGTCTTCACTAGGGTCACACTCTGCCTCCTCTCGGCCTCCCACGCCTCGCTTCTCCATTGACTTCTGCTTCCACTCTGACACCAGCTGCTGTGACCGCATTGGGTCCAGAGGAACCTGTACTGCCTTCAGACGGCGCTGCACAAGCTTCACGGGCTGCACTGGATCAGCTGGTGCCTCGGCGGAGCTCAGAGGTCCATTGATGTTCATGCTAGCTCTAGGGAGTGTGTTACTGAAGGTCAGCATTGTCTCCTTGCCCATGGGGCTCCGTGGGGCAAGCAGCTCGACATCAACGCTGGCCCTCTTCAGGCTCCCCATGGAGCCCTGATCGCCCTGCAGGGGGCCCAGGCCCTCCAGACGGTCCAGGGGGGCTGGCGAAACCGCAATCTCATCGTTACTCTCAGAGGCAGAGGCGGGCCCTTTGTTGTAGACAGACTCGTGTCCTCGTTCTGTCAGAGCACGAAGGGGGTCTTCCTTTAAGGGTGGAGGGGGCGGAGCCTGGGTAAAATCATCAGATGACTTGAAGTAGGCAACAGCATGGAGCGCCTGGAGGAGAAAATCAGGAGAACATTAGAGAGCTGGAATGAGAGGTGAACTGACCATCATGTGACCTGAACATCATGCGGCCTGAACACCATATCACCTGAACATCATGTCACCTGAACATCATGTGACCTGAACACCATATCACCTGAACATCATGTCACCTGAACATCATGTGACCTGAACACCATATCACCTGAACATCATGTCACCTGAACATCATGTGACCTGAACACCATATCACCTGAACATCATGTGACCTGAACATCATGTGACCTGAACACCATATCACCTGAACATCATGTCACCTGAACATCATGTGACCTGAACATCATGTCACCTGAACATCATGTGACCTGAACACCATATCACCTGAACATCATGTCACCTGAACATCATGTGACCTGAACATCATGTCACCTGAACATCATGTCACCTGAACATCATGTGACCTGAACACCATATCACCTGAACATCATGTCACCTGAACATCATGTCACCTGAACACCATATCACCTGAACATCATGTCACCTGAACATCATGTCACCTGAACACCATATCACCTGAACATCATGTCACCTGAACATCATGTGACCTGAACATCATGTCACCTGATCATCACGTGACCTGATGTTTGGATTGTTCTGCTGGATGTCTCTGTGTAGAGAATCTGGTTCCTGATTCTGGTTTCTTGTGGTTTCTTATATCTCTGTACAACAATTTGTTCTCTGGATTGGACCTATCCCTGATTAGCAACGGGGAACCATTTTGGTGGCGCCCAGGAGGCAGTTGGAGTTCAGTATCTTGCCCAAGGATACTTTGACACATGGTCAGGCCGGGATTTGAACCCTTATCTCCCACATGGTAGACGCCCTTTCTCCTCCCCATCCATGATAGCCAAGAAAACGAAAAGAAAAAAAATCAGCATCTTTTTCTCCTGCGGACAAAGAAATGAATGATTGACAGGTGAGTGTATTCAGACCTCACCAGGTATGCAGCAATGAATGCTCCGATGAGGAAGCCCACATAGATATCAACAGGATGGCTGCGATGCTGCGTGATCTGGGTCAGACCCGTCAGCGCTGCTGCAATGGCAAACGCAAAAACCAGGACGGGTTTCAGCAGCTTGGTGCTGTCTGAGATGGTTGAGTTAAAGTACATCTGCAATAAAACAGAGTGACAAGCAAAGATCTGAACCTTAATGTTCATCAGAACCAGCAAAGTCCCTTCAGAACCTCCCAATATCCATTAGAACCCATCGATACCATCAGAACCCAGCTAGGGCCCTATGAAATCCGTTTCATCTTTTCCCAAAATTTTATTTTTCCTCAAATTCTGTTCTTTCCATTTAAATTTTTCTGAATTCCACATTTTCATTCTAATCACATTTATTAACATAAAAAGTGAGTAATTATACATTTATGACAAATAATTCAACAAATCAACAAGATTAAAAATCTAATGATTGTTATTTAATTTGAACAAATACAACAAAGTGCTGTGGTTCAGCTGAACACTGAGTGTTTTTAAAGTATCTATTATCTTTTTTTTAAAGAACAAAACATGTTTTTGTGCAGGATTCACCTGAAGGCCTATGCCAGTAGGGGGTTGAGACCCACAGAGTCTAATATGGAGTTTTTGGCAGAGATATTTAGCGAGTATTTGTTGGGCCAGACGTATTGTCTATACTGATCCATTGACCCGTGTGACTACTGTCAAATTGGGTGCTGTCAAGCAGCGTTGGGTAACTCAGCTGGCGGTTTTTGACTTTGAGGTCAGATATCACCCAGGGGGAAGTATCATTAATGCTGATGCATCGTCATGACGACGGCACCCATCAAGAAATCAGGATTTGGCCACTGTGCTCCCTGGTACATCTCTGCCAAAATCCCTACAGGAAGCATTGCAGGTTGAACAATCTTAGGTGTTGCAGGCCGTAGTGGTTGCCCTGCTGTGGGACGGGCCCCCTTACCTTTGCACCCCCCAGACGGTTGATCCCTTACTTCAAGAGTTTGGGGTATTTTGGGCATGGAAATGGCGCCCCATTCAAGAGGAGCAGCAGGAGATGTTCCCTTGGGTGTTGGCTCTTTGGGCAGTGGGACCGATTGGTCAAGCGGGATTGAATCCTGTACTGTTGGGTGTTGATCCCCCATGATGTAAAAGAGACATGGCAAGTGCTGCTGCCGGCTCACTCCCTTTAGGAGGAGGTTCTGATGGAGGTGCATCAAAAGCACGCTCATCAAGGGGCTGAGAGGGGTGCCCCTACACTACCCGTGGCTGTGCCCAGCTCTCTCCTGCTACATAGGACCCAGAGGTCTACAGTGGGTCAGCACTTGAATGTTCACATCTCCGTATGTTGGTGGGGTGTTCCAGGCGACTGGTTATGACTGTCACATCCTGTGCCCCCTGTCGCCATCTAGTGTTTCTCCTAGTGTCTTGTCTTGTGCTTTGTCTAACCCTCTGCCTTCTTTGTCTCCAACAGGTGTATCCTATTGTAATCCAGCCACCTGTGCCTCGTCTTGTCATCACCTCCCTCTGTGTATATAAGCGTGCCTGTCTCGTCTGTGGTTGTCGGTTCCTAGTTGTGTGAGTTCTGTGTCGTGTCTTCGTGTTCCTCGTTTTTTGGAATAAATCTTAATTTTGGATTTACATCTGCGCTTGGGTCCTCTCTTCACGCACCAGTTCATGACAATGACCTTGCCTGCCCAGGGGTCAATAACAGTGTGGGTGGCATTCAGGCCATAATCGTTAGGGTGCCAATTTACTTTAGGGGGTGGATTGTGGCAGAATAACTCCACCTGCTGTTAAGTGGCTGGCCTCTGGTCCACTGGGGGGCGCTGCATAAATAGAGAAGGGTTTACTTGGCTGGTGGTGATGTGGCTTCCGCCTGAGCACCACTTCTGCTTTGGGACGGGTGTTCAATCTGGAAGCTAATTAGCGATGCACATGTAGGTGTCGCAACAAAGAGTGTCCCCAAACATAGTTCCACATGATGTTTTTCTTTCAAAATATTGCACACACAAAAAAAAAAACATAAAAGAGACTTTTTTGAACGGCTCTTTGAGATGAACGGCTCCCTTCAAAGAGCCATAAATCCCATCACAAGGTACGGTGGCTGCAGTGGCCAAAATATCTCAGAAAATACTATATTTCCTTACTCGCCAATATTAGCAAATTCTGTGAGATTCCACATTTTACACTGGATTCCATTTTGTTTGATGAATTCTGTGATTCCATCCACGTTTTCCCCATCACAGAAATCATGGGGCCCAACCCATTGGTACCCATAAGAATCCCATCAATATTCATTAAAACCCATCAGAACCAGTATTTATCAGAACTAATCAATTTCTGTTTTTCATTTCCGTTGTGCTTTTAAAAGCCATTTGGTCTTTGTAAAACAACTCCACAACAGAATAAACAACAAAACATTAGTTGGTGAGACTTGAACACTTACAGACACATAAACAGCAGCAAAAGCTGACAGAGTTGCATGCTGGGAAGGAAACGTCCTCCTGTCACAAAGAGAAGAACCAATAATCAGCAATCAGTAGCTACCTGCCATATGACACAAACATCAGGTACACACCTGGCTGCCATGATGGCGTGCTGGTCATGTCCTGAGCAGATGTCTTTAGTGACGTATGCGTTTTGATCACATGACACACCAGCCAGAGTGTAGTTGGGTTTACAGACTGTGAGGAAGAATGGAGCATGATAACCCGTCGACAACTGGATGATGTCAGTGAGCAGTGCCGTTGCACACAGCCCAAACACATGCACACCTGCAGAGACAGACGGGAGCCAGTTCACAGACAGGTCAGGAGGTGTGTCAGGTGCAGCAGACAGACCCGTACCTACAAAGCGGACCGTCCTCCTCAGGAACGAATTGAAGCTACAACCTCCAGCGTTGATGCTGCTTTCGGCTCTGTGGATTTTCAGTCGGGATTGCAAACAGTAGATAACTCCTTCAACCAGCATAATCTGATAGACAAAACAAACACACCCTGAGCATCAAGCTAACAGCAGCTGTGTTTGAACCAATGACAATGTGGACATATGAAAATGTAAACATGTGCTGATGTGCAAACATAAACATGGGGACATGTAAATGACATGTGAACATATGGACATATAAAAATTATGGGTGGGAATTTAACCTGTTAACTGTTATTAATTGATGGCTTAAACTTCAGTGAGGGCTGGTAAGATATTTCTGAGTGAGGCTGCATCAATTCAATTCAATTACTGTCAATAAAACATTTGTAAGGTATTAATGGTAAAGTATATATTAAAAATTTACCTATTTTACCTAGTGCTCCCTGGCAAAGAAAGCAACCATGTAAACCTTCACTTCCAATCATCTGTTTTTACAAACACCAGATCTATTATCACTTCTTCTGTTTCCCACACACACCCCTAATAAAACAACAAAGTCTATCACAATCATTACGACATATTCTGACCGGGATCTGTTCCATCAGGGTGATCTGGAAAACACTGAATCTGATGCTGTGCTGAGGATGTTTATAAGCAGATCCACAGGGTTCTCAATCAGAAAGTCTCGATGGTGATTGAGGTCCAAACGCTCCTAAAAAACAGAACACTGCCTTCTCATCAGGAGACAAAGCTCATACAGAGCTGGACTGAAGAGGGGCATTAAAACGCAACGGAGGCCCACAAGAAAAATAGATCATCCAGCACACCATGATCCACAGTGGGGGTGGCAGGGACTGAAACCACACATTACAAAGGTAGCTCACCAACTTAGCACTCAGAGATACAGCTGAGGTAGCCTGGTGAACCAGACTATAAGTCTGCAGAGCAGAACTGAGGGTCTAGTTTACTAGGCTACAGCTGAGGAGCTTAACTGCTTCTTTGCCAGGTTTGAGTCCAAAACAACAAATACCTCCCCCATCAAGACCAACACCACTTCAGTGTAACTGCAAGGACATGAAGTGAAACATCTACCGAGGTCAGTCAATTATAGGTCACGTGCTGACCAGCTCAATGGGAAATTCACAGAAATCTTCTCTGGCTCAAGCTGCTGTTTCACCTTGCCTAAAGTCTGCTACCAGCATTCTAGTTTTCAAAAAGGCAGCTTCCAGTTGGCTGAGAGCACCTGATCCGTGTGATCAACAGAAGGAACAGCAGATTGTCCCTTTAGGACCGGGGTTCCCTCCCCTGATCTAATTCCATTCAAATGTTAATAGATTCCTCTAATAAACGATGTAAACATGTACGTATAAAGATATGGACAACTGGATATCTGGAGAAGTGCTGAATCAAGAGTAGAGCTGAAACTAGAAAATATCTGTCTGTCTGTCTCTGTCTCTCAGTGTCTGTGTGTCCCTCTTTCTGTCTGTCTGTCTATCTGTCTGTGTCTCTGTCTGTCTGTCTGTCTCTGTCTCTCAGTGTCTGTGTGTCCCTCTTTCTATCTGTCTGTGTCTCTGTCTGTCTTTGTTTGCCTGTCTGTTTCTGCCTGCCTGTCTGTCTGTCTGTCTCTCTGTGTCTGTCTGTCTGTCTGTCTCTCTGTGTCTGTCTGTCTCTCTGTGTCTGTCTGTCTGTCTGTCTCTCTGTGTCTGTCTGTCTGTCTGGCTCTCTGTGTCTGTCTGTCTGTTTCTGTCTGTCTGTCTGTCTGTCTTTGTTTGCCTGTCTGTTTCTGTCTGCCTGTCTGTCTGTTTCTGTCTGTCTGTCTGCCTGTCTGTTTGTGTCTGTCTGTCTGTCTGCCTGTCTGTTTGTGTCTGTCTGTCTGTCTGTCTGTTTGCGTCTGTCTGTTTCTGTCTGTCTGTCTGTTTCTGTCTGTCTGTCTGTTTCTGTCTGTCTGTCTGTCTGTTTCTGTCTGTCTGTCTGCCTGTCTGTCTGTTTGCGTCTGTCTGTCTGTTTCTGTCTGTCTGTCTGTTTCTGTCTGTCTGTCTGCCTGTCTGTCTGTTTGTGTCTGTCTGTCTGTCTGTCTGTTTCTGTCTGTCTGTCTGTCTGTCTGTCTGTTTGCGTCTGTCTGTCTGTTTGTGTCTGTCTGCCTGTCTGTCTGCCTGTCTGTCTGTCTGTTTCTGTCTGTCTGCCTGTCTGTCTGTCTGTCTGTCTTTGTTTGCCTGTCTGTTTCTGTCTGCCTGTCTGTCTGTCTGTCTGTCTGTCTGTCTGTTTGTGTCTGTCTGTCTGTCTGTCTATTTCTGTCTGTTTCTGTCTGTCTGTCTGTCTATCTGTTTCTGTCTGTCTGTCTGTCTGTTTCTGTCTGTCTGTCTGCCTGTCTGTCTGTTTGCGTCTGTCTGTCTGTTTCTGTCTGTCTGTCTGTTTCTGTCTGTCTGTCTGCCTGTCTGTCTGTTTGTGTCTGTCTGTCTGTCTGTCTGTTTCTGTCTGTCTGTCTGTCTGTCTGTCTGTTTGCGTCTGTCTGTCTGTTTGTGTCTGTCTGCCTGTCTGTCTGCCTGTCTGTCTGTCTGTTTCTGTCTGTCTGCCTGTCTGTCTGTCTGTCTGTCTTTGTTTGCCTGTC
The DNA here is from genome assembly GCA_006937965.1 of Callopanchax toddi. Classification (NCBI taxonomy): domain Eukaryota; kingdom Metazoa; phylum Chordata; class Actinopteri; order Cyprinodontiformes; family Nothobranchiidae; genus Callopanchax; species Callopanchax toddi. Next base: position 508,435 of record SSNR01000280.1, read on the forward strand.
TGTTTCTGTCTGCCTGTCTGTCTGTCTGTCTGTCTGTCTGTCTGTTTGTGTCTGTCTGTCTGTCTGTCTATTTCTGTCTGTTTCTGTCTGTCTGTCTGTCTATCTGTTTCTGTCTGTCTGTCTGTCTGTTTCTGTCTGTCTGTCTGCCTGTCTGTCTGTTTGCGTCTGTCTGTCTGTTTCTGTCTGTCTGTCTGTTTCTGTCTGTCTGTCTGCCTGTCTGTCTGTTTGTGTCTGTCTGTCTGTCTGTCTGTTTCTGTCTGTCTGTCTGTCTGTCTGTCTGTTTGCGTCTGTCTGTCTGTTTGTGTCTGTCTGCCTGTCTGTCTGCCTGTCTGTCTGTCTGTTTCTGTCTGTCTGCCTGTCTGTCTGTCTGTCTGTCTTTGTTTGCCTGTCTGTTTCTGTCTGCCTGTCTGTCTGTCTGTCTGTCTGTCTGTCTGTTTGTGTCTGTCTGTCTGTCTGTCTATTTCTGTCTGTTTCTGTCTGTCTGTCTGTCTATCTGTTTCTGTCTGTCTGTCTGTCTGTTTCTGTCTGTCTGTCTGCCTGTCTGTCTGTTTGCGTCTGTCTGTCTGTTTCTGTCTGTCTGTCTGTTTCTGTCTGTCTGTCTGCCTGTCTGTCTGTTTGTGTCTGTCTGTCTGTCTGTCTGTTTCTGTCTGTCTGTCTGTCTGTCTGTCTGTTTGCGTCTGTCTGTCTGTTTGTGTCTGTCTGCCTGTCTGTCTGCCTGTCTGTCTGTCTGTTTCTGTCTGTCTGCCTGTCTGTCTGTCTGTCTGTCTTTGTTTGCCTGTCTGTTTCTGTCTGCCTGTCTGTCTGTCTGTCTGTCTGTCTGTCTGTTTGTGTCTGTCTGTCTGTCTGTCTATTTCTGTCTGTTTCTGTCTGTCTGTCTGTCTATCTGTTTCTGTCTGTCTGTCTGTCTGTTTCTGTCTGTCTGTCTGCCTGTCTGTCTGTTTGCGTCTGTCTGTCTGTTTCTGTCTGTCTGTCTGTTTCTGTCTGTCTGTCTGCCTGTCTGTCTGTTTGTGTCTGTCTGTCTGTCTGTCTGTTTCTGTCTGTCTGTCTGTCTGTCTGTCTGTTTGCGTCTGTCTGTCTGTTTGTGTCTGTCTGCCTGTCTGTCTGCCTGTCTGTCTGTCTGTTTCTGTCTGTCTGCCTGTCTGTCTGTCTGTCTGTCTTTGTTTGCCTGTCTGTTTCTGTCTGCCTGTCTGTCTGTCTGTCTGTCTGTCTGTCTGTTTGTGTCTGTCTGTCTGTCTGTCTATTTCTGTCTGTTTCTGTCTGTCTGTCTGTCTATCTGTTTCTGTCTGTCTGTCTGTCTGTTTCTGTCTGTCTGTCTGCCTGTCTGTCTGTTTGCGTCTGTCTGTCTGTTTCTGTCTGTCTGTCTGTTTCTGTCTGTCTGTCTGCCTGTCTGTCTGTTTGTGTCTGTCTGTCTGTCTGTCTGTTTCTGTCTGTCTGTCTGTCTGTCTGTCTGTTTGCGTCTGTCTGTCTGTTTGTGTCTGTCTGCCTGTCTGTCTGCCTGTCTGTCTGTCTGTTTCTGTCTGTCTGCCTGTCTGTCTGTCTGTCTGTCTTTGTTTGCCTGTCTGTTTCTGTCTGCCTGTCTGTCTGTCTGTCTGTCTGTCTGTCTGTTTGTGTCTGTCTGTCTGTCTGTCTATTTCTGTCTGTTTCTGTCTGTCTGTCTGTCTATCTGTTTCTGTCTGTCTGTCTGTCTGTTTCTGTCTGTCTGTCTGCCTGTCTGTCTGTTTGCGTCTGTCTGTCTGTTTCTGTCTGTCTGTCTGTTTCTGTCTGTCTGTCTGCCTGTCTGTCTGTTTGTGTCTGTCTGTCTGTCTGTCTGTTTCTGTCTGTCTGTCTGTCTGTCTGTCTGTTTGCGTCTGTCTGTCTGTTTGTGTCTGTCTGCCTGTCTGTCTGCCTGTCTGTCTGTCTGTTTCTGTCTGTCTGCCTGTCTGTCTGTCTGTCTGTCTTTGTTTGCCTGTCTGTTTCTGTCTGCCTGTCTGTCTGTCTGTCTGTCTGTCTGTCTGTTTGTGTCTGTCTGTCTGTCTGTCTATTTCTGTCTGTTTCTGTCTGTCTGTCTGTCTATCTGTTTCTGTCTGTCTGTCTGTCTGTTTCTGTCTGTCTGTCTGCCTGTCTGTCTGTTTGCGTCTGTCTGTCTGTTTCTGTCTGTCTGTCTGTTTCTGTCTGTCTGTCTGCCTGTCTGTCTGTTTGTGTCTGTCTGTCTGTCTGTCTGTTTCTGTCTGTCTGTCTGTCTGTCTGTCTGTTTGCGTCTGTCTGTCTGTTTGTGTCTGTCTGCCTGTCTGTCTGCCTGTCTGTCTGTCTGTTTCTGTCTGTCTGCCTGTCTGTCTGTCTGTCTGTCTTTGTTTGCCTGTCTGTTTCTGTCTGCCTGTCTGTCTGTCTGTCTGTCTGTCTGTCTGTTTGTGTCTGTCTGTCTGTCTGTCTATTTCTGTCTGTTTCTGTCTGTCTGTCTGTCTATCTGTTTCTGTCTGTCTGTCTGTCTGTTTCTGTCTGTCTGTCTGCCTGTCTGTCTGTTTGCGTCTGTCTGTCTGTTTCTGTCTGTCTGTCTGTTTCTGTCTGTCTGTCTGCCTGTCTGTCTGTTTGTGTCTGTCTGTCTGTCTGTCTGTTTCTGTCTGTCTGTCTGTCTGTCTGTCTGTTTGCGTCTGTCTGTCTGTTTGTGTCTGTCTGCCTGTCTGTCTGCCTGTCTGTCTGTCTGTTTCTGTCTGTCTGCCTGTCTGTCTGTCTGTCTGTCTTTGTTTGCCTGTCTGTTTCTGTCTGCCTGTCTGTCTGTCTGTCTGTCTGTCTGTCTGTTTGTGTCTGTCTGTCTGTCTGTCTATTTCTGTCTGTTTCTGTCTGTCTGTCTGTCTATCTGTTTCTGTCTGTCTGTCTGTCTGTTTCTGTCTGTCTGTCTGCCTGTCTGTCTGTTTGCGTCTGTCTGTCTGTTTCTGTCTGTCTGTCTGTTTCTGTCTGTCTGTCTGCCTGTCTGTCTGTTTGTGTCTGTCTGTCTGTCTGTCTGTTTCTGTCTGTCTGTCTGTCTGTCTGTCTGTTTGCGTCTGTCTGTCTGTTTGTGTCTGTCTGCCTGTCTGTCTGCCTGTCTGTCTGTCTGTTTCTGTCTGTCTGCCTGTCTGTCTGTCTGTCTGTCTTTGTTTGCCTGTCTGTTTCTGTCTGCCTGTCTGTCTGTCTGTCTGTCTGTCTGTCTGTTTGTGTCTGTCTGTCTGTCTGTCTATTTCTGTCTGTTTCTGTCTGTCTGTCTGTCTATCTGTTTCTGTCTGTCTGTCTGTCTGTTTCTGTCTGTCTGTCTGCCTGTCTGTCTGTTTGCGTCTGTCTGTCTGTTTCTGTCTGTCTGTCTGTTTCTGTCTGTCTGTCTGTCTCTCTGTGTCTGTCTGTCTGTCTGGCTCTCTGTGTCTGTCTGTCTGTTTCTGTCTGTCTGCCTGTCTGTCTGTCTGTCTGTCTTTGTTTGCCTGTCTGTTTCTGTCTGCCTGTCTGTCTGTCTGTCTGTTTGTGTCTGTCTTCTGTCTGTCTGTCTGTTTGTGTCTGTCTGTCTGTCTGTTTGCGTCTGTCTGTCTGTTTGTGTCTGTCTGCCTGTCTGTCTGCCTGTCTGTCTGTCTGTTTCTGTCTGTCTGCCTGTCTGTCTGTCTGTCTGTCTTTGTTTGCCTGTCTGTTTCTGTCTGCCTGTCTGTCTGTCTGTCTGTTTGTGTGTTTGTGTCTGTCTGTCTGTCTGTCTGTTTCTGTCTGTCTGTCTGTTTCTGTCTGTCTGTCTGTCTGTCTGTCTGTTTGTGTCTGTCTGTCTGTCTGTCTGTTTCTGTCTGTCTGTCTGTCTGTCTGTCTGTCTGCCTGTCTGTCTGTCTGTCTGTCTTTGTTTGCCTGTCTGTTTCTGTCTGCCTGTCTGTCTGTCTGTCTGTCTGTCTGTCTGTTTGTGTCTGTCTGTCTGTCTGTCTATTTCTGTCTGTTTCTGTCTGTCTGTCTGCCTGTCTGTCTGTTTGTGTCTGTCTGTCTGTCTGCCTGTCTGTTTGTGTCTGTCTGTCTGTCTGTTTGCGTCTGTCTGTCTGTTTGTGTCTGTCTGCCTGTCTGTCTGCCTGTCTGTCTGTCTGTTTCTGTCTGTCTGCCTGTCTGTCTGTCTGTCTGTCTGTCTGCCTGTCTGTTTGTGTCTGTCTGTCTGTCTGCCTGTCTGTGTGTGTCTGTCTGTCTGTCTGTCTGTTTGCGTCTGTCTGTTTCCGTCTGTCTGTCTGTTTCTGTCTGTCTGTCTGTTTCTGCCTGTCTGTCTGCCTGTCTGTCTGTCTGTTTCTGTCTGTCTGCCTGTCTGTCTGTCTGTCTGTCTTTGTTTGCCTGTCTGTTTCTGTCTGCCTGTCTGTCTGTCTGTCTGTCTGTCTGCCTGTCTGTCTGTGTCTGTCTGTCTCTCTGTCTGTCTGTTTCTGTCTGTCTGTCTGCCTGTCTGTCTGTTTGCGTCTGTCTGTCTGTTTGTGTCTGTCTGCCTGTCTGTCTGCCTGTCTGTCTGTCTGTTTCTGTCTGTCTGCCTGTCTGTCTGTCTGTCTCTCTGTGTCTGTCTGTCTCTCTGTGTCTGTCTGTCTGTCTGTCTCTCTCTGTCTGTCTGTCTGTCTGTCTGTTTCTGTCTGTCTGTCTGTTTCTGTCTGTCTGTCTGTCTGTTTCTGTCTGTCTGTCTGCCTGTCTGTCTGTTTGTGTCTGTCTGTCTGTCTATCTGTCTGTGTCTCTGTCTGTCTGTCTGTCTCTGTCTCTCAGTGTCTGTGTGTCCCTCTTTCTATCTGTCTGTCTATCTGTCTGTCTGTGTCTGTCTGTCTGTCTGTCTCTCTGTGTCTGTCTGTCTGTCTGGCTCTCTGTGTCTGTCTGTCTGTTTCTGTCTGTCTGTCTATCTGTCTGTGTCTCTGTCTGTCTGTCTGTCTCTGTCTCTCAGTGTCTGTGTGTCTCTCTTTCTCTCTGTCTGTGTCTCTCTCTGTCTCTCTGTCTGTTTCTGTCTGTCTGTCTGTCTGTTTCTGTCTCTCTGTCTGTTTCTGTCTGTCTGTCTGTCTGTTTCTGTCTGTCTGTCTGTCTGTCTTTGTTTGCCTGTCTGTTTCTGTCTGTCTGTCTGTCTGTCTGTTTGCGTCTGTCTGTTTCTGTCTGTCTGTCTGTTTCTGTCTGTCTGTCTGTTTCTGTCTGTCTGTCTGTCTGTTTCTGTCTGTCTGTCTGCCTGTCTGTCTGTTTGTGTCTGTCTGTCTGTCTGTCTGTTTCTGTCTGTCTGTCTGTCTGTCTGTCTGTTTGCGTCTGTCTGTCTCTCTGTGTCTGTCTGTCTGTCTGTCTCTCTGTGTCTGTCTGTCTGTCTGGCTCTCTGTGTCTGTCTGTCTGTCTCTCTCTGTCTGTCTGTCTGTCTTTGTTTGCCTGTCTGTTTCTGTCTGCCTGTCTGTCTGTCTGTCTGTCTGTCTGTCTGTTTGTGTCTGTCTGTCTGTCTGTTTGCGTCTGTCTGTCTGTTTGTGTCTGTCTGCCTGTCTGTCTGCCTGTCTGTCTGTCTGTTTCTGTCTGTCTGTCTGTTTGCGTCTGTCTGTTTCTGTCTGTCTGTCTGTTTCTGTCTGTCTGTCTGTTTCTGTCTGTCTGTCTGTCTGTTTCTGTCTGTCTGTCTGCCTGTCTGTCTGTTTGCGTCTGTCTGTCTGTTTCTGTCTGTCTGTCTGTTTCTGTCTGTCTGTCTGCCTGTCTGTCTGTTTGTGTCTGTCTGTCTGTCTGTCTGTCTTTGTTTGCCTGTCTGTTTCTGTCTGCCTGTCTGTCTGTCTGTCTGTTTGTGTCTGTCTGTCTGTCTGTCTGTCTGTTTCTGTCTGTCTGTCTGTCTGTCTTTGTTTGCCTGTCTGTTTCTGTCTGTCTGCCTGTCTGTCTGTCTCTGTCTGTCTGCCTGTCTGTCTATTTCTGTCTGTTTCTGTCTGTCTGCCTGTCTGTCTGTTTCTGTCTGTCTGTCTGTCTGTCTGTTTCTGTCTGTCTGCCTGTCTGTCTGTTTCTGTCTGTCTGTCTGTCTGTCTTTGTTTGCCTGTCTGTTTCTGTCTGTCTGCCTGTCTGTCTGTCTGTTTCTGTCTGTCTGTCTGTCTGTTTCTGTCTGTCTGTCTGTCTTTGTTTGCCTGTCTGTTTCTGTCTGTCTGCCTGTCTGTCTGACAGTAGTTGCTCATTGCTCCAGTGTGTTGGACAGTTACACTGTTCCTTATGAAGTAAGAGTGAATCCATGGAGGTACCGAAGCAGCTGGGCCAGCGAAGGCGAGGCTCAGCAGCATCAGCAGCGGGATCAGCTCGTCTCCTTCGTCCACGTACGGCATGCTGAGGTCTCTGTCGTGGCAGCGGAAACCCGTCTGAGCTGGCTGCACCACATCTGTCAGCTCCAGGAAGTAAAGTGACACCATAGAAGATGCCACAATGGGCAGCTGTACACAAACAAGCAAACAGCAGTCATGTCACTTAGAATAGAGTGGGAGATGGGCCAACTGATCAGGGCCTCATCTTCAGTAAGGAGGGTGATGCTCTGGTCTGTTGAGAGGAAAAGCTCTCAGTTTACTGGTCTACCTACGTTTCAACCCTCACCTGGTCATGTGGATCAGGACCAAAAGAACAAGATCCTGGATACAAGCGGATGAAATTAGTTTCCTCCAAGGGTGGCCAGGCTCAGCCTTAATGAGGTGAGGAGCTCCGTCATCCAGGAGGAGCTCGGAGTAGAGTCGTGGTTCTGGCATCTCAGGATGCCTCCTTTTTGCCTCCCTCTGAAAGCATGAGCCAGACATGTCCCACTGGGAGGACCCAGGACTCCTGGAGGGATTACATATCCTCTCTGGCCTGGGATTTTCTTGGGATGCCCCAGAAGGAACTGGAGAGTGGCTTCCCTCCTGGACCTGCTACCTCTGTGACCGTACTTTGGATAAGCTGAAGAAATATTTACTCATGTCATCTGATACTTTTATCTGATACTGAAATCAGGCTCTGGAAGTGCTGCTAGCATGGCTCCTCACCATCAGCACACCAAGACTCCAACACACGGGTCCAAACACAAACCTGTTTGTTTGGCGACAGATCCAATAGAACTAGACCAGACTTTTTCCCCTCGTGAGCTACTTTAAAAATGAGCAGGTCAGAGCGATCGACTGATAATGTTTGGGGTGCACATCCTGACTGTGGGGGGTGCTGATGGCGGTGCAGCGCATGTGTCTTTGGCCACATAAGTTCTCCGTCGCTTAGAGTGAAGCAGGGTTTTAGTGGCACAACTCAGGCCAGTGTGACTCATTAGATTCATCAACACAATAAGAATTGAAACTGTGGAATCATTAAATTATTAGTGGAGCATTCCAAACTTGTTTATGTCCCACACCAGTCGATTATGATCAACGTATTGATCTGATTCTAGACCATCAGCTGGTCTCTGGTCAGGTGGGGTTTGTGGTGTGACTGTGGGCCACGTTTCTCACCTCTACAAAGTAAAAGCATGGCAGTAGAGTCAGACTGTCCTTTGGAGGTCTCTTCACCTTCTCTGTGGAGGACGAGGTCATCATCATCATCATCATCCTCACAAACCTGTAAGACAAACACATCATGGAGCCTCTGATCTTTTATGAATTGAACTGAACTGAATTACATTATTGATCCCACAGTGAGAACATTTATTAATCATGTCAGCATACACAAACCAATAAAGAACAAGTAAAAGACACATAAACAAAATAAAATAATAAAACACAACTGTGACAAAGCTGCACTCAATTGTACCAATATGTGACCATAGCACAGAACTTCCTTCTGGGTTCTTGTTTTTCTTTTGATTTATTCAGGCAATGCTCCACTGAGATTTAGAAGGGATACCTGAAGGGCAGGTGGGGGTTCGGTAGTTCATCTCTTTAGTAGTTCCTTAGGTGAGTAGATCACTAGTTCAGTAGATCAAAGGTTCAGTAGATCACTAGTTCAGTAGTTTACAAGCTCACTAGTTCAGTAGATCAATAAATCACTACTTCACTAGTTCAGCAGATCACTAGTTCACTAGTTCAGTCGATCACTAGTTCACAAATTCAGTAGATCAGTAAATCACGAATTCAGTAGATTACTGGTTCAGTAGATCAGTAGTTCACTAGTACAGTAGATCAGTAGTTCACTAGTACAGTAGATCAGTAAATTACTAGTTCAGTAGTTTACTTGTTCAGTGAACTAGTTCAGTAGATCAGTAGTTCAATAGTTCAGTAGATCACTAGTACAGTAGATCAGTAAATTACTAGTTCAGTAGTTTACTTGTTCAGTGAACTAGTTCAGTAGATCAGTAGTTCACTAGTTCAGTAGATCACTAGTACAGTAGTTCAGTAGATCACTAGTTCAGTAGATCACTAGTACAGTAGTTCACTAGTTCAGTAGATCACTAGTTCAGTAGATCAGTAAATCACTAGTTCAGTAAATCACTAGTTCAGTAGATCACTAGTTCAGTAGATCAGTAAATCACTAGTACAGTAGATCAGTAAATTACTAGTTCAGTAGTTTACTTGTTCAGTAAACTAGTTCAGTAGATCAGTAGTTCAATAGTTCAGTAGATCACTAGTACAGTAGTTCAGTAGCTCACTAGTTCAGTAGATCACTAGTACAGTAGTTCACAAGTTCAGTAGATCACTAGTTTAGTAGATCAGTAAATCACTAGTTCAGTAGATCAGTAGTTCACTAGTACAGTAGATCAGTAAATTACTAGTTCAGTAGTTTACTTGTTCAGTAAACTAGTTCAGTAGATCAGTAGTTCACCAGTTCAGTAGATCACTAGTACAGTAGTTCACTAGTTCAGTAGATCAGTAAATCACTAGTTCAGTAGATCACTAGTACAGTAGTTCACTAGTTCACTAGTACAGTATATCAGTAAATCACTAGTACAGTAGATCAGTAGTTCACTAGTACAGTAGATCAGTAAATTACTAGTTCAGTAGTTTACTTGTTCAGTAAACTAGTTCAGTAGTTCACTAGTTCAGTAGATCACTAGTTCAGTAGTTCAGTAGATCACTAGTTTAGTAGTTCAGTAGTCCACTAGTTCAGTAGATCACTAGTTTAGTAGTTCAGTAGTTCACTAGTTCAGTAGATCAATAGTTCAGTAGTTCACTAGTTTAGTAGTTCACTAGTTTAGTAGTTCACTAATTCAGTAGTTCACTAGTGCAGTAGTTCACAAGTACAGTAGATCTGTAGTTCACTAGTACAGTAGTTCAGTAGTTCACTAGTACAGTAGTTCACTAGTTCAGTAGATCAGTAGTTCACTAGTTCAGTAGTTCACTAGTTCAGTAGTTCAGTAGTTCACTAGTTCAGTAGTTCACTAGTTCAGTAGTTCACTAGTTCAGTAGTTCACTAGTACAGTAGTTCACTAGATCAGTAGTTCACTAGTACAGTAGATCAGTAGTTCACTAGTACAGTAGATCAGTAGTTCACTAGTTCAGTAGTTCAGTAGATCAGTAGTTCACTAGTTCAGTAGTTCACTAGTTCAGTAGTTCAGTAGTTCACTAGTACAGTAGTTCACTAGTTCAGTAGTTCACTAGTTCAGTAGATCAGTAGTTCACTAGTACAGTAGTTCACTAGTACAGTAGATCTGTAGTTCACTAGTACAGTAGTTCACTAGTTCAGTAGATCACTAGTTCAGTAGTTCAGTAGTTCACTAGTTCAGTAGTTCACTAGTTCAGTAGTTCACTAGTACAGTAGTTCACTAGTTCAGTAGATCAGTAGTTCACTAGTACAGTAGTTCACTAGTTCAGTAGTTCACTAGTTCAGTAGATCAGTAGTTCACTAGTACAGTAGTTCACTAGTTCAGTAGTTCACTAGTTCAGTTGTTTACTATTACAGTAGTTCAGTAGTTCACTAGTACAGTAGTTCACTAGTTCAGTAGATCAGTAGTTCACTAGTACAGTAGTTCACTAGTTCAGTAGTTCACTAGTTCAGTAGATCAGTAGTTCACTAGTACAGTAGTTCACTAGTTCAGTAGATCAGTAGTTCACTAGTTCAATAGATCAGTAGTTCACTAGTACAGTAGTTCACTAGTTCAGTAGTTCACTAGTTCAGTTGTTTACTAGTACAGTAGTACAGTAGTTCACTAGTACAGTAGTTCACTAGTACAGTGGTTCACTAGTTCAGTAGTTCACTAGTTCAGTTGTTTACTAGTACAGTAGTTCAGTAGTTCACTAGTTCAGTAGTTCACTAGTACAGTAGTTCACTAGTTCAGTAGATCAGTAGTTCACTAGTTCAGTAGTTCACTAGTTCAGTAGATCAGTAGTTCACTAGTACAGTAGTTCACTAGTTCAGTAGTTCACTAGTACAGTAGTTCACTAGTACAGTAGTTCACTAGTTCAGTTGATCAGTAGTTCACTAGTTCAGTAGATCAGTAGTTCACTAGTACAGTAGTTCACTAGTTCAGTAGATCAGTAGTTCACTAGTACAGTAGTTCACTAGTTCAGTAGTTCACTAGTTCAGTTGTTTACTAGTACAGTAGTTCAGTAGTTCACTAGTACAGTAGTTCACTAGTTCAGTAGATCAGTAGTTCACTAGTTCAGTAGTTCACTAGTTCAGTAGATCAGTAGTTCACTAGTACAGTAGTTCACTAGTTCAGTAGTTCACTAGTACAGTAGTTCACTAGTTCAGTAGATCAGTAGTTCACTAGTACAGTGGTTCACTAGTTCAGTTGTTTACTAGTACAGTAGTTCAGTAGTTCACTAGTTCAGTAGTTCACTAGTTCAGTTGTTTACTAGTACAGTAGTTCAGTAGTTCACTAGTACAGTAGTTCACTAGTACAGTAGTTCACTAGTTCAGTTGTTTACTAGTACAGTAGTTCAGTAGATCAGTAGTTCACTAGTTCAGTAGATCAGTAGTTCACTAGTACAGTAGTTCACTAGTTCAGTAGTTCACTAGTTCAGTAGTTCAGTAGTTCACTAGTACAGTGGTTCACTAGTTCAGTAGTTCACTAGTTCAGTTGTTTACTAGTACAGTAGTTCAGTAGTTCACTAGTTCAGTAGATCAGTAGTTCACTAGTACAGTAGTTCACTAGTTCAGTAGTTCACTAGTTCAGTAGATCAGTAGTTCACTAGTTCAGTAGTTCACTAGTTCAGTAGTTCAGTAGTTCACTAGTACAGTGGTTCACTAGTTCAGTAGTTCACTAGTTCAGTTGTTTACTAGTACAGTAGTTCAGTAGTTCACTAGTTCAGTAGATCAGTAGTTCACTAGTACAGTAGTTCACTAGTTCAGTAGTTCACTAGTTCAGTAGATCAGTAGTTCACTAGTTCAGTAGTTCACTAGTTCAGTAGTTCAGTAGTTCACTAGTACAGTGGTTCACTAGTTCAGTAGTTCACTAGTTCAGTTGTTTACTAGTACAGTAGTTCAGTAGTTCACTAGTTCAGTAGATCAGTAGTTCACTAGTACAGTAGTTCACTAGTTCAGTAGTTCACTAGTTCAGTAGATCAGTAGTTCACTAGTTCAGTAGTTCACTAGTTCAGTAGTTCAGTAGTTCACTAGTACAGTGGTTCACTAGTTCAGTAGTTCACTAGTTCAGTTGTTTACTAGTACAGTAGTTCAGTAGTTCACTAGTTCAGTAGATCAGTAGTTCACTAGTACAGTAGTTCACTAGTTCAGTAGTTCACTAGTTCAGTAGATCAGTAGTTCACTAGTACAGTAGTTCACTAGTACAGTAGGATACTTTGCCACTAGGCTGGGCCGGGGATTGAACCCAGGGAGCCCCATAGAGAGCAGCCTCTCTTCCTCCTGAGTCACTTTCATGTAATGGAAGAAGTGAGGTGTTTCTTCCTTACAAACAAGGGAATCAATGATCTGTTTCACATTGTTTTTTAAATCTGCCTCTGAAGGAGCTGCTCAGTGCAGCAGACCACAGCTAGAGCACAGTGGAGCCAACAAAGTGGTAAGTTCCCTGAACATGGGTAGGACCTCAGCCTCGGGAGGTCGTCTCTCTTCTACAGAGTGTCTGGGTTCAGGTAACAGGTCACTGATGAAGAACACCTGACCCAGGTACTTTAAGGTTCCACAACTTCAATGTGTGAACCCAGATTGTTCAGTGAGATGGTTTCTCTGCTAAAGCAGACAGACAGCTGAGAGACAGACAGACAGACAGACAGACAGGTGAGAGACAGACAGACAGACAGAAAGACAGGTGAGAGACAGACAGACAGGTGAGAAACAGACAAACAGGTGAGAGACAGACAGGTGAGAGACAGACAGGTGAGAGACAGACAGGTGAGAGACAGACAGGTGATAGATAGACTGGTAAGAGACAGACATGTGAGAGACAGACAGGTGAGAGACAGGCAGGTGAGAGAAAGACAGGTGAGAGACAGGTGAGATACAGACAAGTGAGTGACAGACAGGTGAGAGACAGACAGGCGAGAGACAGACAGGTGATAGATAGACAAAAAGGTCAGACAGACAGACGATGAAAGACAGACAGGTGAGAGACAAACCGAATGGTGAGAGATAGACAGGTGAGTGAGACAGACAGGTTAGAGACCGACAGACAGGTGAGTGAGAGAGGGAGAGAGAGAGAGAGAGAGACAGACAGGTAAGAAATCAACAGACAGGTGAGTGAGAGAGAGAGAGAGAGAGAAGTAAGAAATCAACAGACAGGTGAGAGACAGAATGACAGACCGACCAGTGACAGAGAGACATGTGAGAGACAGACGGACAAATGAGAGACAGACAGACCGGACTAACGGACTCAGCCGTTTTTCCGGTTCTGATTCTGCACTGCAGCGCGTGCTCACGCACCGGAGCCGGGCTCGCCTCAGATCATCGAGTCTTTGATGCAGAATCAGAACCGGAGCCGCCGCCGTTCGGTCAGTCTCTGATACCGAATCCCGTTAGTCCTCGTTCCGGTCCAGTCGATCACGGTCTGGACTCCGTTCGTCCCGTTTCCGCTGATCTGAAACCCGCAAACCTCCTGCCTGCTGCTGTGCGCTGGGAGCCAGTGCGCGTGCGCCAAGACGCACGGTCTGTGTGTCTCTGTGTGTGTGTGTGCGTGTCTCTGAGTGTGAGTGTGTGTGTGTGCGTGTCTCTGAGTGTGAGTGTGTGTGTGTGCGTGTCTCTGAGTGTGAGTGTGTGTGCGCGTGCGTGTCTCTGAGTGTGTGTGTGTCTCTGCTAGTCTGCTTGTGTGTCTCTGACATGGGCGTCGCAACCATTATGTCAGAAGGGCACGTGCCCCCCCCCCCACTTTGTAAAATCAAGCATTTGGAAGGTTTGGAAGGTCCAGATTTCTACAATAGCTACAATTATATTCTTAGGAGAAACTCTCACTTTAAATACCTATAATTTAACTGTTAAATGACTTGTTTTAATTGGATAAAAGCTGTCAGTAATGTATTTAAATATCTGAACAGGCTTTAAGCTAGTACTATTTTCATTTCTGACAGGTAGATCTTCAGCCTTCTTAAGAACAATCAGGTTCTTGACAGTTAAATAGTTGATGTCACTTATTTAATTCCTCCATGAAGCTCTTTAGCCTGAAATAGTCCATTTACAGTGACATCATGACTAGTAACAGTTACTTAAAATGGTATGAATTCAGTTTGAGCTCCACCATGTTTATTCCAGACAGGAAGAATAGATTAGTGTTCTTTAAAACCAATAAACCCAATAATATACATGAATGGGAAATGTGACTAAATTAGTCCTAAGAATTACATTGAAGTTATCTAAAGTGTTCATTGTTGATGGCAGAATGGTATTATAGGTATGTGGAATATTACATTTTACTTGGAACAGCTGATTTTTAGATATCTGAATACATATCCAGTCTGACTAATAAATGTTAAAGTGACCACCTTAGCTTAAGCATTTGGTTTCAGTTCAAATCAGTTCAGTTGTTGGATTTCCTTAAATAGAATTTCTACTAGTAACAAAATACCTGTGGATATCTGTATTTTCTATTTGACTAGTAATAATACTATTTGGACTAGAAAAAAATTACATTATTATTATTATATAAAACAGGATTAACAAAGAGGTGAGGTTTTTAATTAAATGTTCAAAAGGTTAAATTAATTCAGATTCAGTCCAGCGCCACCTGCTGGTATTCTCATTATCAACGTGAGTAAAAGAAACACACATTCAACATTTGATTAGGAGTTAGATATGCTGTTGAATCCGTTCTTCAGTAGTGGGTACTTTTTGTAGTATTTGTACCAGTTCCCTACTTCAGTAGTTCAGCTACAGCCAGACTGAGTTACTTTACGACAAACTAAAACTTTTCCTGTCATTTCAGAGGAAGATGCTGCAGTCAGTCAGTCAGTCACTTCATTCTAAACCAACCAGTACTAACAGGACTGAACTTTACCTGGTTACCAGTAGAGAACTGGTAGAGCTTTGACTAGTTAAGGGTTGAACAGCTGGTTGTCTAATGAGTTCCTTCCAGAACTGGAGACATGTCAGACCATTATCATGTCTTTGAACTATGGAGTTTGTCACTGTGTTCACATCTTTAGTTCTGACATGAAACCACTGCTGGTCATTTTACTTCCCTGATTTGTTTTCTTAAGTCTTTTCTCTAAGATCTGAATAGACCAGCTGATGGTGTTCTAGGGAACACAGCTGCTAAAAATGAAGACTTCCTGTTGAATCTGACTCTGAAATAGTTACCGAGTTCAGTTTTTACTACTGTAGGTAAAATAGGTGTTTAACAACTTGTTAAATGTGCCAGAATGCAGGAAATGGCGTCTACGCCAAAGATTTTTTCCTTTGGGGAAGTGTCCCCCCCCCACACATTTTTTTTGCTTCTGACGCCCCTGGGTGTGCATTAGTACTGTATATACAGCTTCAGCTGCCTCTTTTAAACACACGATGTCATTTTAAATGTAAAATATCGATGTATGACTGCTGTGTTGTTGAAATAAACTTCTCAATCAATCCAGACGTTTTTTGTGTTATTTAGGGTGAAATATTTTTGTACTTTTTCCTTTTTGTACTTAAGTACTTTTTATAGCCTGTACTTTTTACTTTTACTTAAGTACATAAATTCACTCAGTACTTTCACCAGGGTAGTTTTTTAACACAGGTATCTGTATTTCTACTTAAGTAAATATTGTCAGTACTTTTGACACCTCTGACTATTTCAGGCTAAACAGCTTTGTGGATAGGAGGAATTAAGTATGTGACATCAACTATTTGAAAACAAATATCAAGAACCTCATTGTTCTTAAGAAGACCTTAAGGAGGTATGGGGGCGGTTTTCACGCTGTCGACGCGCAGGGTACAGACACGTGAGACGGAAGTGCTCGTATAAACAGACGGGCAACTTCTGCTTCATCCAGAAGCTCCCGGATTTCGGTGTCGCTCCAGTTTGCCGTCTCCTCTGAGTGTTTACAAATGCGCAACAGCTTTCCCATGTTTACCTGATTTTTAAATGCTTTGTCTGGTCGGGGTCGGCTCACTTTTGCCACGTTATAATGGCAAAAGTGGTCTTCAACTGCTTCTGGTGGTATTCGGTCTTCAGCTGCTTTTTAAAGGAGTCCAGACTGTCTATACAGCGTCAAACTAAAGGAAGGTCATTCCAAAGTCGAGGTGCAACAGACTGGAAGGAGAGATCACCTGGACTTTTAAATCTGGTCCTTGGAGCTGTTAGGAGATTCTGGTCTGTGGACCTGAGGACTCGGGTTGGAACTGTTAGTAGATTCAACCTGAGTCCTCAGGGCGCAAAATAACTGCCCATGAACTGAGAAGAGTCCAGCGTGCAGCTGCCAAGATGCCACTTGCCACCAGTTTGGCCATATTTCAGAGCTGCAACATCACTGGAGTGCCCAAAAGCACAAGGTGTGCAATACTCAGAGACATGGCCAAGGTAAGAAAGGCTGAAAGACGACCACCACTGAACAAGACACACAAGCTGAAACGTCAGGACTGGGCCAAGAAATATCTCCAGACTGAGTTGTCTAAGGTTTTATGGACTGATGAAATGAGAGTGAGTCTTGATGGGCCAGATGGATGGGCCCGTGGCTGACTGGTAAAGGGCAGAGAGCTCCAGTCCGACTCAGACGCCAGCAAGGTGGAGGCGGAGGACTCGTTTGGGCTGGTATCATCAAAGATGAGCTTGTGGGGCCTTTTCGGGTTGAGGATGGAGTCGAGCTCAACTCCCAGTCCTACTGCCAGTTTCTGGAAGACGCCTTCTTCAAGCAGTGGTACAGGAAGAAGTCTGCATCCTTCAAGAAAAACATGATTTTCATGCAGGACAATGCTCCATCACACAGCGTGGCTGGAGAGAAAGGGTATAAAAGAAGGAAAACTAATGACATGGCCTCCTTGTTCACCTGATCTGAACCCCATTGAGAACCTGTGGTCCATCATCAAATGTGAGATTTACAAAGAGGGAAACCAGTACACCTCTCTGAACAGTGTCTGGGAGGCTGTGGTTGCTGCTGCACGCAATGTTGATGGTGAACAGATCAAAACACTGACAGAATCCATGGATGGCAGGCTTTGGAGTGTCCTTGCAAAGAAAGGTGGCTATATTGGTCACTGATTTGTTTTTGAATGTCAGAAATGTAGATTTCTGAATGTGGAGACGTTACATTGGTTTCACTGGTAAAAATAAATCACTGAAATGGGTATATATTTGTTTTTGTTAAGTTGCCTAATAATTATGCACACCTGATATAGGGTGTTGATGTCATTAGACCACACCCCTTCTCATTACAGAGATGCACATCACCTGATATGCTTCATTGGTAGTAGGCTTTGAGCCTATACAGCTTGGAGTAAGACAACATGCATAAAGAGGACGATGTGGTCAAAATACTCATTTGCCTAATAATTATGCACTCACTGTATTGTTAATTGTTTTGTGTTGTATAAAAATGTTTTATGCTCGGAATAAATAAAGAATTCAATTCAATTCAACAGGAATGCTGAATTAAAACAACGATGAAAAATACATGTATTTATTTCTATGGGCTGGCAGGAAATCTCAGTGAGCTCTGTGTTTGGTCCATCTACGTATGTTAGAGTTGTGTGTGTGTGCTTATAATGTTGTATGTGTGAGGGAAAGATAGATTTTGTCCTATAATGCACCTCGTACTTGATCCGTCCCTCCTGTCCAGACCAGGGTCCAGTCTCGGTGCTGTCTGCAGACTCTCTGCTCAGAGCAGCCTGCTCCTGCAGGAGGACTGCTGGTGATGAAGAAGTTATGGTCCTAGTGCAGGTTTGACCTCACCTGAAGTGCCTTCAGAGGGTAAACTGATGAAAGTTCTCATGTTTCCACCTCCTACCTCACCGTCCCCTTGATGCATGTCCAGGGCTCGAGAGCAGCATCCCCACAAAGAAATCCCAGTCTGTCCTCTCCTCAGCCTCCTCCTCCAGTGGGACCCCAAGGAGTTCCCAGGCCAGTCTGAAGATCTAATCCCTCCAGAGTCTTGGGCCAGACCAGGGGTCTCCTGCCTAATCCACCTCCCCATGGAGGCATCCAGACCAGATGAACCACCTGAGCTGGCGTCTCTGCATGTGGAGGAGCACCTTGGGGTCTGAGCTCCTCCTGCTTTCTCTAAGGCTGAGCCTGACCATCCTGCAGAGGAAACTCATTTCTGTATTGATGATCTGGTTCTTTGGGTCGTTACCCAGAGCTCATGACCAGGTGAGGACTGCAGCATAGATCTATGATAAATTTAGAGCTTCAACATCATCATCATCACTGCAGAAGCTGCCCTGATACTCCTTTCCATCTCCCTCCTTCCCTCACTAGTGAACAAGACCCTCCACCTGAGGTAGGACCTCTCTCCTGACCTGGAGTTGATGCTCCACCCTTTTCCCGTTGAGAACCATGGTCTCAGATCTGGAGGTGCTGATCTTCATACCAGGTGCTTTATACTCAGCAGCAAACCTCCCCAGCAAGAGCTGAAGGTCATAGCCTGATGAAGCTAGGAGGACCACGTCATCTGCAAACAGCAGAGCGGAGATCCTCCAGCTACCAAACTTCACCCCGTCCACACCAGGCTGCTCCTAGAAGTTCTGTCCTTAAAGGTCCCAACAGAACTGGAGACAAAGGGCAGCCCTCACCTGGACCAGGTCTGACTTCCTGCTGGCTCTGAGGACCAGACTCACTCTTCTGGTACAGGGACTGGATGGTCCTCAACAAGAGACCATCCACCCCGTACTCCTGGAGCGCCCCCCACAGGGGGCCTCTGGGGACACGGTCATAAGCCTTCTCCAGATCCACTAAACACATGTGGACTGGTTGGACAAACTCCCATGTCTCCTCCACCACCACCCTAGCAAGGTAAAGAGCTGGTCCATGGTTCAGCAGCCAGGCTTTTTACATCTAAATGACAAAAAGATGAAGATGATCTTTTTTGTCCCTTGATCTGGTCCTCTTGGTCCTTTTCTCTGCTCATCAGTTAAAAACCTGGGTGTGACTTTTGACAGTGCTTTTACATTTGACAGACAAGTTTTTACCAGTTGAGAATCATTGCAAAGGTCAAAGGTTATCTCCCTGCCAAAGACCTGGAGTGATCCATGCCGTCATATCTTCACGTCTGGATTACTGTCATTCTTTGTACTTTGATCACTCATTAATCCATCATCTGTAGCAAAACGCTGCAGCCCGCCTTCCCACTGGGAAAGGCAAATATGACCACATAACACCCATCCTGGCGTCACTGGACTGGCACCTCACTACCTCTAGCTGAAGACCATCTTGACAGGTTCTTCTACCAGGCGTTCCCAGCAGACCCTCACTATACATTTGGGTCTAGAGGACACGTCTGTTGAAGCAGAAACAGAACACCGAGCCTTCAGTTTTAGAACCTTTTATTAGAAAATGAGTTCTATTTACAGTAAAAATGAGTGACTGCAGGTTCTGGTCTGGTCCAGGTTCTGGTCCAGCGCCCAGTCCTGCCTGCCTCAGGTGAACGTGGGGGGAATCCTCCTCCATAGACCTCCACACAGACAGTTCTTGATCCAGCGCTGCTCCCACTGCTTCATGGCGTTTGTCTTGTTGGGAGAACGAAGCATCGTCACACAGCCGCACCTGAAGGAGGCAGAGCTTCACAGGTTAGAGTGAAAACGTCCTCACCGGAACAAGAAGATTCTTTATCGAAGGTCTACTAAGATACTACAGCCCAGTGCTTTGAATGGAAAAAATAAGTGCCGGTGCTCTCCTTAACGTCATACAAATATGGGTCAGAATATGGGTGATTGTTTTAGATGGATTTATCAATCAATCAAAAGTTTTAATGTGCAGAAATGACAGATCAAAGTTGGTTCTAAATCAAATCCTAATGATCCAAATTTAAATTCACTCAGTCACCAATGCTCCCTTCCACACTGTGATCTCTATAAACTGGTGGGCCGGCCCTCCCTTCATACCTGGAGACTTCTATTTGTCTAAAAGACAATTCAGAGCAAGACACCTCTCTATCCGTCCTCTTGCCTTCACCTGGTCCATAATAAATAAAATGTCACACTAGGTCTAGTGAAGATATTCAAATCAAATCAAATCAAACTTTATTTGTATAGCACCTTTCATGCCCCAGCGAGCAACACAAAGTGCTTGACAGATTAAAATGACCCATACAACCCACATTCCCTCCCTTTCCCACACATAGAACAATTATGACACTCTCCCCTCCCAGTCCACAACCCATTCCCAGGCACACATACACATCAAAACCACAGTAAACACTATGTTGAGCTCAGATGGCTCCAGTAATGAGAAACACGCCATCTAGTTCACTTCTATTCATCTCCAACCCCTCAGCTCTGCAGCAGCATGGGACTGAACACTTCACTAAACACCCTGAAACTTTAACGCCTCATACAACCTTTAAATATAAACAGCAGATTATTATGTATAATTATAATAATTAACCGTGGTGCTGTTTACAAGAAGGGACAGAGATGTCTGCAGCAACATATTCCAGGTGTTCTATCAATCTGTTGTAGAGTGTGATCTGATCTTATGGGGCAGCAGCATCAGAGCCAGAGATCAGCTGATAAAAAAGGCGGGATCTGTTCAGGGAACTCTGGAGCCTCTAGAGCTGATTGGACAAAGGAGGACACTTAAAATGAAGGAAATGATGGACAACACTGAGCATCCTCGACACCAGGGATTCCCAAACTGTGGTGCGTGAGCTGCCACTAGGGGGCGCAAGATGAAAACTGTAATGGCGGAAATTTGAAATAATGACACATTTACAGTGTTTTTTTCCCCACTCAGTAAAAATGTGTAAATAAACATGTATACCATTATTGTGTGGAGCTGTGGGACAATATATTGATGAACTCTGAGTCTTTTTTCTGTCAATCATGTGAACTCTTTCGAGCAGACCTTTATTTTGAAGGCGACAATACATTTTACTATTAGTTCCGGGGCAAAGTTGAGGAGCTGCTGGACTGTTTACCTCATCAAATGGATATTATTTATTCAAAGAATCCTTCTTGACAGCTTGTAACAACTCTGCTGATTGATGTGTCCTTATTTAATCAACTCCATGGTGAGTCGTTTTTTTTGTTTCTTTTGTTTTTACTAAAGAAGCAGCGCTACTTTCTGCCGCCGATGAGCTAATGGCTAACGGAGCTGGGTGTTAATTTAAAAACACTAAGCAGTTAGTTAAGCTAACGTCAGCTTAAACCAGTGTAGTAACCTCCTGCTCACTTCCACACATTTGATCAGCACTCCCCCACACACACCCGCCATCTTTACAAGATACACACGTCACATGGAAATGCGAGGGGCGTTTACTGACCGTAGGACGCGCGACTCTCACAGTAATCCTCGGTTACATTTAATTATTAAACACTCAAAAGTATCGAAAATTTGTAACATTAATGATTCGTAGGCACCAGGAATTTGTTCAAATGTCAAAGATCTCCATCCGGGAATTGGGGGTGCGCGAACACGGCTGGGACATAGAAGGGGGTGCGCGGCAAAAAAAGTTTGGGAACCGCTGACCTACACAAAACAGTAACTGGTCTGCTGCAACACAGAAGATCTTCTTGTCCACAGCTAGAATCATTCTTTAAAAGCTAAATGTCCTGTGTTCATAGAGCGCTTTCTAGAGTGTGCTACACTCCCCAAAGCGCTGTACAACACAGTCATTCACACTTACATTCACACACTGGTGGTGATCACTGTAGCCTCCGCCGCCCTGGGGCACACTGACAGAGGCGGGGATGTCCTCCAAGTCCCTCTGACCACCACCAGTAGGCAAGGTGGGTGAAGTGTCTCCAAGGACACAACAATGTACCCCCAGTTAGAACTGAGATACACACCGCCCCAAAAAACCTTCAATGAGTTACTGAAAATTCAAATTTCCCTTTGGGATTAATAAAGTATTTTGACTATTGATCCATTCAGACACACACTGACTGTGAAACACTTCCCTCAGACTCACCTGGTGCAGGCTTTACTCTCCTCCGTAGGGCAAACGCCCATGTGAACGCAGCGCAGGTTGTCCATCTTCTGAGGGCCTGGACTCCTGAACACAAACACATCAGTTCACCTGCAGCTCCTCAAATCTGCCCCGGCAGCCCAGGTGAGTTTTACCTGGTGGAGACCTCCAGGGGTGCAGCGCTTCCCGCTCCTGGTAATGACGAGACCTTTCCAAACTGGAGCCTGAGGGGGTGTTTACCCTGCAGCTTCACGATGACGCCATCATTCACTGGGAGCCAGTCCATGCTGGGAACCAGTAGCTGACTGGGCAGCAAGCAGCACTCGTCTATCAGGATCTCATCAGGCTCCTGGGGGGGGCCATCATCTCGCGCTAGGAAACAGGAGGGGGCGGGGCTTCAGCAACTGTTTTACATAAACACCTGCCTCAGCTGACCACTAGAGATCCACTGTTTACAGGTGAAAGAACCAGACATGACCCCACAAAAACTACATGCCCCAGAATGCACTGGAACAAGCAGCCCTGTCATAACTCTAGAATCTAATTATCTCTAGAATCTGAGCTCTCAGATGGTCTCAGATTTCAGAAACATCAGGTGAAAATGATCCAAAGGTTACACAGGTGTTGTCTCACTGATGCTCCTCTAAACTCCAGAGCCTCAATCCCATTGGACAGAATCAAATCAGAACCAGCAGCATGATCCTTACAGCAGAGCCACAGCTTGGTGAGCAGCCTGAATAGCAACTGCATGCTGTCCTGGTTATCTGATGTGGCGGTGAATGTGGGGAGGCAGCCAGGCTTCAGCAGACCCCAGATCCTGATCATCACCAGCATCTCCCTCAGCATCCCCAGAGACGCCCCGTCCCTCATGAAGCCAAAACCAGGACGAACCATAGAGCCCTGCAGAACACAGAACACCAGGGGTCAGTCCATCGCAGAGAGCTCGCCTTATCCCACCCTACCATGGAGAAAGACTTACCTTACCTTACCTTGGGGCGATAATGATTCAGGGTAAGAGAGGTTGTCCACTGATGGGAGATGAGGGTTCAACTCACTGTACTGTGACATCAGAGGTCGCGCTAGACTTTTTTGTTGTCTATCATTTTGACTGATAGGTTAAAAAATTTGATCATAATGAATTTTTACTGTCACTTCTTAATTTTAAATTGATGATATAATTAAAGCGGCTCTCTGGAGCATTTTTCTCTGTATCAAAGTTTTCTAAATGTTCTAAATGATATTTCAGGTCTAAACTATGATCTATGGGTTGAGTTCCACAACATCTGTCATTCTGATGAAGACCCTCCTTCCTCCTAGAGACCCCTTTCCATTATTTCTTGCCGCCGACATTTTTCAGCCAATGAAATTCAAATGTCTGCATTCTCTCAACATGCACGCGCATCGACCAAACCTGTACCAGTAGGGGGCGCTGTCGTACAGGACGCTCCGTGTGTTTCTCAGCCGTCTCAGCCGTTCACTGAGGACTCACAGCTCATTTCTACTAAAAACCTACCCATTCTCCAGCTAAAGATGGATTTATTTTTATTTTTAAACCTTTCGCCTCACAGAATGGCAAGGCTTGACAGGGTTACGCGTTTATTTTGGTCAGAAAGTTCATCCAGGGCCGAGTCAAGTTCAGCTTCAGAGTCCAGCAGCAGCTCTCTGCTAACAGAGCTAATATCAGAAGCAGCAGGGACAGAGAGGGCTCATCAGACCCTCGTAGTGTTGGAATAAGATGGTGAACTGTGAGTGATTAAACCCTACACACTGAGCTGTACAGTTCATGCCCGAAGTATATGCGCCGCGTGCACACACGACCGGACGCGCGTGCCGAGATGTTTTGAGGAGGAGCCTTTGGACGCTAGATTCAAAAACTGCTCTCCTGATGAAATCCTCCAGAGTGCTGCTTTAATAGCATTTAATTAATTAATGAATCCATATCATGCCACATCAATCAGATGAAGGCATGGAACTTTAAACGGCTGTTAGCACTTATAAGACCGTGGATGCTGCAGTGTTTGCAGCTCCTTTATTACCGCCAGCGCATCTTTTTACGCATTAAGCCAGCGAGGTCATCCTTACGCCCATTGCATAGTGTGCAACAGGTTATTAGAGCAACCAGGATGTTTACGGTCAGTATGGTGGTAAAGTAGAACCACTGCTCCTCCACATTGAGAGGAGCCAGCTGAGGGGGTTTGGGCATGTGGTCAGGATTAGGATTAGGGCTGCCCCAAACAATTATTTTGACAGTTGACCTCCCACAGTGTCTGAGAGACTGAGTTTCAGAGGCAGGCTTTTCCACAGTCTGGGAGCCAGGGCCTGAAATGCCCTGTCCCCTTTAGTTTTTAACCGGCTCAACGGAGCCGAGCGCACAGCATGCATGTGCTTTAGGACAGGATATAAAGGCAGTGGGATGTACAGTGGCAGTTTGAGAGAAAAATGAAGCTTCAAATAAATAAATGACGCATCAACTATTAAATTTGTCGCTGACAATTTTAATAGTTGACGCAACTAATCGACTAATCATGGCAGCCCTAGCTGGGATGCCTCCTTTGGGAGGCGTTTTGGGCAGGAGGCCCATGGGTCAACCCAGGACAAGCTGGAGGAAGTACATCTCCAGGTCTGGGATGCCCTCCTTGGGATGTTGTTGTTGGACCCGGATAAGTGGAGGAAAGCGAGGCGAGACAATAAATCAGATAGTTTCGCCTAGCGCCTGATTTAGGTGAAGTACTACCATGGTGATCTAATGGGGCTCAGACAAAAAGTATCCTGCTACTACAGCCCCCTGGGTGCACCTGAAGACATGCTGGTTCGCTCACCTGGTTGGGCAGATTGGCCAGCAGGTAAAGAACAAAGTCTCCCACCCACTGGATGAGCTGCTGTAAGGACTGGAGGGGGGGTCCATCCAGAACAAACTCCTCCGTCTTCAGATTGATCATCACCTTATCAATTTCTGAGGAAACAGATATCAGAGGTCAGCCCTGATCCCTCCCCTGATCGTTGCCCACCTCCTGCAGCAGTCTCACCTGTGTCGCTGTTCTTGGCGCAGATTTCCGTCAGACGATCACCTGGACTCTTTTCAGGTGTATTGAGGACATGTGGTCTAAGCAGAGACTTTAGGGTGGAGCTGATGGCGATGAGCAGCAGCTTGGCATGAAAGTCGCACGCTCGTGCTGCTGTTGCTGTAGAGAGTTTACAGAGAGACGCCTTGACAGCTACAATCCGAGTAGCCAGAACCTACACAACAGAGAACACTGATCTGGAACCGTCCATCAATGACGACATTCAATCTTCTCTGGTTCCTGCTAAAAGAAACATTCAGAAGCTACTGGTTGGTTGGTAATAACATCCCAGCATGCCTTTCTGACCTGCTGTAGTGCCTGGTTCTGCCTCATGTACTCTTCATGCAGCTTCTCCACCAGATTGTGCACCATGCTGGGCTGCACATGGAGCAACACGTCCCACCAGTCATAGCCTGTCACCATGCAGTACTCCAGCAGGAACAGCAGGTGGCGCAGTGTCGTGTTCATATCCAGCACCTGGCCCATGGAGGGCGACACTCGAAGCATGTGGAGCTGAGGAGTCAACAGGCGTTATCAGAAAGCAGCACAGTAAAAGTACATTAAGAGGTCATTAGGCTAATAATCAGGAGGAGGGTGGAGGGACATCAGGTTACCATGGAAACCATGTTTCTAAGGTGTTCTGTGTCTGCAGCCACTATGGAGTGGTTTTACGGACTAAAGCCTGGGTCCCACAAGAGAAGTTAGCGCCGCTCCGCGGTAGTGCCACGTCTTTGGCGAGTCTTCTAGTCTCTCCTGAAGCAGAGCGCCGTTGAACGCAGCTTGCAAAATCACGTAACAGACACAATATCTCGCAGGAACTGAGAACAGGAAGTATGAAGCTCATCTTTTGGTCTGTATTTAGTAAAAACTACCGTCGTGTTTTGTGGGATTATCTTTTAATTCTTCAGCAACGGGTCAGTGAGCTGTTTACTGGAATAGTCTGTTTCTATTTACAGAAATATTCCATAATGAAACGCTCCTCGTCCATGTCCTGGTGGTTATTTATGGTGGTATGCCGTACTGGCAGCGGTTCAGCGTATTGTCATAATTTCTGTGTCATAAAGAACTCCACAATGTCGTGACACACGGGTCTCAGCCGCGCCTCGGCTCAGAAATAGAACTGTCGTGTATCTTTAGCGCCGTGGCGTGGACTGGTGCATCTGGGACGTGACGTGGTGGTCCTCGGGGGACTACTTTATCTGATTACAATGGTTTCTATTCAAAATCGCGGCGCAGCGCTGATGTTCTATGTGGGACCCAGGCTTTATAGACCTCCAACAGAGTGGTTCTATAGAGAAACAGATCCACTACGAAGAGGTTCTATGGAGCAGTAGACCCACTAAGTAAACCCTCCAGGCCTGCTGCCTCACTTTGCCATGGTTGTCAACTCCAGCCAGTGCCAGTGAGGTCCAGGAGAACTGCAGAGCCTTGAAGTGCAGGGCAGGGCCTGTGGTCCTCTGGCGTTTGATGGTGGCCTCATCTCCAGGTCGCTGAGCGGAGGAGGAACCGTGGAAAACCCCCATGGTGTGAAGGGAAAGGCGGTGCAGGATCTGAATGCTGCCATCGTGAAAAGCCAGAGCAAGACCTGCGAACCAGAATGCAGGGTGGTTAGGGTCCGGTCTCATGATGCAACTGAATGTTCTACTGGGCTCTGTTAGAGTCTGAGGATAATCAGTCCTGAATCTGATCTGAAATTCTAGCATTAACACACAGCTGGGTTCTGTTGGGCTCTGTTAGGTTCTCCTGGGTTCTGTTGATCTATGTTGGGTTCTGCTCACCAAGTCCAGGGCAGAACTTGGTGTCCGTTGCCACCTTCAGGTCGGTGTTGGAAATGGAGATTGGCAGTTTGGGCAAAGCGACAGCCGACACTCGCTCCAGATCGCCGGTGGTTGTCAGAATCCTCCACTTCAGGATGGTCGGCTGCTTCTCCCCAACTGCACACAGAAGGTCAAACGTTACAGAGCATCAGGCTCAGGGATGGTGCCCTGTAAGCAAACCCACTCTTACCAACTGGAGATCGGTGCTGAAAGATGTTGTTGACTGGAAGTCCCTCCTTCCTCAGAGACCAGCACTCGACAATGCTGCCGCTCTGATTAGAAGCACACAGCAGCACCTGAAACACAGCCAAGCTGTCAGAGAGGAGTCCTCATCAAACACAGATCCCAGTGGAGCTGCTGGTCACCTGCTCAGAGTTCTCTCGAGTCAGGAACTTGAGGTGCGTGACGGCCGGGTACTTGTCTCTCCTCATCGGGTCGGTGGTGCAGCGCAGGAACAGCGACGGCAGCAGTTCAGTGTCAATGCGACACTTTTCGCTCACCACGCTCACCACCACCTGAACCCATGACCAAACTGATTATTTCACTAGTAGAGTCGGTAACCATGTCAGCCTGTCACTTGTTTGTGCCATCACCTTGTAGAACTGAACAGGGGAAGAGCTGCTGCCGTCGGTGGCCGCCACCACAATGTTTCCTCCTCCGGTGAAGGCGATATCAGCCAATGACACGCGTCCTCTCAGCCGGCAGAGACTCTCACTGGCCGTCAGCAGAGCACCGCCCGGCTTCAGGAGCGACACGGTGACCAACCCGCTCACAGTCACTGCCAGCCAGCCCTCCATCGGCTTCCCGCCAAACAGAGTCAGAGACGGAGAGAACTTCACCCGCGAGAACTTCTCTCCAAAGTTGGTGGAGCCAGACTGAAGCAAAAAGACAGAAGACATGGTTACTCACTGCAGTTTTTTGTAGGTCACAACCAACCCTGATGGCCCAACCATTTCCACATGCAGTGCCAGTTTGACGCCATTGTGCAGCCAGCTCAGAGCGACGATGGGATCACCATCCATGGAGCTGGACAGGACGCTCTCCCAGCTGTTGACAAGGTGATCTGACATGGACCAGCATTTAATCTGACCATCCCCATCAGCCGAAAGCAGCCTCGAACCTTCACACAAACGCAACATTTAAACACCACCACCTTCATGATCAGGGACACCAGGTGACCGGTCTGTAAAACTCACCTGACTGGTCCCACTCCAGACAGGAAATGACCTCAGCGTGTCCAGAGTTGATGGAGAAGACATCCCAAGGGTGCTCGGTGTCAATAATGTGGATCATGTGACTGACATCTGAAACACAGGAACTCAGCTAAGAACATCCTGAGGCAGAACCTGGACAGAGGTGTGTGTGTGTGCGTACTCTTGTCATCATCATCGTCAGTCTTCAGGTCTGTGGTGAACGCCACCAGGTTCCTGCAGGACCAGGAGCAGACCAGCGGGATGGACGGACAGTGAGTGCTCTTTAGACATTTCTCCCACTCACACACATACGCCGACTCCATAATATCACAGCAGGAGGCCAGGTGGACACACCTGAAAACACACGCAACACCTGTAGCGCTGAAGATCAATTAAAACATTTATTTCACCAGGATTTGCCTTATTGTGATTCAGAATCTTTTTTTCCCAGTGTCATGGCCAAAATTAGCAGCAGACATGTTTCCAGACACACATACAGAAAGACAATAAAATGCATACGAATAACAGTAAAAGCAGAATTCAGATTAAAATCTAAAATCAATCACAAAATACTGTCATAAGTCTCCAAAAATAATAATAAAAATTGTTTAAACTCTTCTAAAATGCCCTCAATAAAACCAACTAAACATCAACAGCCAGATGAATCCAGCAGCTGGGATTTGAACCTGCAACCTTCTTGCTGCAAGGCAACAATGCCAAAAACTGCGCCACCATGCAGCCCAAATAATCACTGATGTCAACTCCAAACACAGATACAGCTGAACACTTGTGAGGAGAATTCGCGAGTAAAAAGTCTATCAGTGTGGAATTATCAGGGTTTTTAAAGCTTGGTTGTGTTGGATTATCTACAATCTAAAAGAGATCGAGTCACAGAGAGCTCTAAACTGTGCAGGTTTTAACCAGTTCCAGTTTAAACCCCTCAGAACCACCAGTTCTCCATCACTCACATCTGAGAGGAGTTGCATTAATTCAGGAAGTTCATCACTGTTTGCAGATGGTGACCTATAACAACCAACTACTGTCAAGGACTGAGTTTGGGATACTTTCAGTTCAATGATAAAACTCAAAACATTTCATGTCTTTGTCTGAGACAAATGTGTTTAACCAGATTTTAGATAGAACCATAACACCAGCATCTGTAGAAATAGCCCAGATACGTACCATGTCTTGACTTTATGAGAAATAATAAATAAAAACTAGACTCTCATTGGCAAATAATTAATAAAACCTAGACTTATTGAGAAATAAGAGAAAAAAAATGAATGATGAGAGAACTTAAGTCAGCGCTCCATTCAGAAGTCCATTGACATTTCACTAAATTTAAGCTCGTCTCCCTCCACTGTGAGGCTGTGAAATCCCTCTAAACACTGCGTTTAACCTTTAAAACAAACAAACTTCACCCGGTCAGACCGGAGCGTATACGGAGGCCTCGTGACTGATACGGTTAGTTAAAAGCAGTAAGAAAGTATTAGTATTAGCTCGTAGGAAAGTAGTCGCTCACGCTAGCTCACCTGCCTTTGAGGTTCCAGGAACGTAATTCTTTAAAAAAGCCCCGTTTTCTGCGAAAGGTGGTCAAAGAGGCATTTTTTATTTTATATAACTATAAAATCTATTATATAAACCAGGTTTTAGTTTATAGTTCAACGTTGCGACGTTTCAAACATCATATGAGTTTACCCGAGTGAAAGGACCCAGCAGCTAATTAAGCTGTCTAAACAGACGCCTGACTGTAAAAAATATACATAAAGATTTCGTGTCTGACCATGATATTGCAATATTTACACAATATATTTATAAGGTATTATAACGTTATATTGTCTCTGGAACAACTGTTTACCTGAAAGGCGCTGCGGACAGGCTTTGTTTGCCGGTGTTACGTCGGGATGAGCTCCCCCCTCCAGATGTGGTTCTTCACGTGACGTTGCGCGACGGGGGCACGGCCAGGATTTTGCATTGAAGCGCCTTCTTAATGGGCCAAACAAAGGGCCAACAACAAAAGCACATTTACTCATCAGTAATGGTTCGGACTTGCTGTGTAATAGGCTGTAATGTTAGGTCACACGACCGGCAAGGACTTAAGCTTAAAAATGGGCTATCTTTTTATTCTTTCCCTACCTGGAAGCAACGTGAGGGAGCCCACATGTCTGATGTGACCCAAAGAAGAAGGCTAGCCTGGATAGCAGCTGTGCAACGAGCTGATCTCCACTTCTCTTTTATCCCCAAATATATTCTAGTTTGTCCCAGACATTTTCATTCTGGTACGTTCTAAATGCCTGGTCATATTTCACTTTTTATCTGTTGTATTTTTCAATGTGCTTGGAGGTTTGATTACATTTTTTTTCTTTTAATAAAATTCAACACACATTGCCTCGCTGTAGACTGGCGTATAGATGAATTATTATAATTATATTATAGAAAATTAGAACAAATAACCTGAAGAGTGATTGATTGATTTAAAACAAGTATCTGTTTATATTGAGACTGTAATGTTTTTTTGCATTATTGCAGGTAAACCTGCTTATGAAATGGATAAAACAAATCCTGACTGGGCTCCATCGCTGCTCCTGGGTCACTCTGGAGTCTCTTCTTCAAACTCAGGCCGTCACGCATGACGAATAAAACGAATGAAACAAAGAGAAGAAGGCAGGGCTAAAAAACACCCCCACATACTTCTACTGCCACATTTGCACATAACTTTTTAAATTGCTCAGTATATGTAAATGTAATCTAATTGTACTTTGTGGTGAACATTTGCCTCCTACTTATGCACTCATGGTAACTGACAGGCTTCCTGAATGGAGCAGCAGAACGTGAAGGTGAGACCCCCGCAGAAGTTGAAGAACTGTCAGAGATGGACCTGACAGAAGAACACCATACTCACCTCATCATGGAGGCTGTGGGCGATGGGGGTGCTGGACAAGTGGAAGTTGTGGCAGATAGGGGTGTTGGACAAGTGGAAGTTGTGGCGGATGGGGGTGTTGGACAAGTGGAAGTTGTGGGAGATGGGGGTGTTGGACAAGTGGAAGTTGTGGGAGATAGGGGTGTTGGACAAGTGGAAGTTGTGGGAGATGGGGGTGTTGGACAAGTGGAAGTTGTGGGAGATGGGGGTGTTGGACAAGTGGAAGTTGTGGGAGATGGGGGTGTTGGACAAGTGGAAGTTGTGGGAGATGGGGGTGTTGGACAAGTGGAAGTTGTGGCGGATGGGGGTGTTGGACAAGTGGAAGTTGTGGAAGATAGGGGTGTTGGACAAGTGGAAGTTGTGGCGGATGGGGGTGTTGGACAAGTGGAAGTTGTGGGAGATGGGGGTGTTGGACAAGTGGAAGTTGTGGGAGATGGGGGTGTTGGACAAGTGGAAGTTGTGGGAGATGGGGGTGTTGGACAAGTGGAAGTTGTGGGAGATGGGGGTGTTGGACAAGTGGAAGTTGTGGCGGATGGGGGTGTTGGACAAGTGGAAGTTGTGGCGGATGGGGGTGAGCACATGTAGAGGATGGAGTTCAGACAGACAGAGAACCAGCTGAATGCCAGAAGATGGAATGTGAACACAGCAGAGCAGAACTAAACTGGTTGTTGGAGGAGAACAGAAGGCTACGGTCAGAGTTGAAAAAGAGGGAGCTGAATGAATACTTTTTAAAGGATGACACAGAAAAAGTCAAGTATTACACTAAATTACCTTGTTTTGCTATTTTAATGTCTTTGTTTTGCACTGTAAATGCTTTCCTGCCAGAATCAAAGGAACTGTCGCATTTCCAAATGCTTTTACTCACACTCATGCGTCTTAGACTTGATCTAAATGTCCAGCATCTTTGCCATCTTTTCAATGTTTCCCACAAAACTTTGTCTTCTGCTTTTGCTGATACCATCGATGTTCTATTTGCTCGTTTAGGAGCCCTGGTGCACTGGCCTGAGAGGCACTGTCTAAGAGCTACCATGCCGTCTCAGTTTATCGAAACTTTTGGAAACCGAGTAGCCATCGTTGTTGACTGTTTTGAAATTCGTACAGAAAGATAGTCAAATTTAAAAGCATGTGCACAAACATATTCTCAGTATAAGGGTACACACAGCATGAAATATCTCATTGGGATTACCCCACAAGGTTCAGTATCATTCATTTCTAAGGGGTGGGGTGGGTGTGCATCAGACAAACATATCACAGAGAACTGTGGACTTCTGAACAAACTCTTACCAGGGGATGTAGTGTTGGCTGACAGAGGCTTTGACATCAGAGATGCTGTGGGAATGATGTGTGCTGAGGTTGAGATTCCTTCATTAACAAGAGGCTTCTGTCAACTTGATGCCAAAGACATTGAAGATGCAAGAGCGATTGCCCACCTGGAAAGCTTGCGTAACAAATACAAAATGCTGCATGCCACGATGCCCATCAGATTTCTTACTCCATGTGAAGGGTGAAGAGATGACCCTTCTGGACAAGATAGTGAATGTCTGCTGCGTTTTGGTAAACGTGTCCTAGTGTGGTAGTCAAACCAGGGAAAAATGAAATCTGCTCTTGTTTCTGTACTGTATATAAGGTGTTTTATTGGAAGATTAACTGGATGATCAGGTTTTTATGTCAGCTATTTTACATCATTTGTGTTATTAACTCTTAATGGCAATTTCTCTATAGTAACTGATCTAATTTTGTTATATAAATAAATTTGAATAAAGCAAAAAATGTAAAAAAATTTTTTTTAATAATTTAGATTTTTTTTTTATTAAACTTTAAAACTTACTCAATGCCAATTTTACAAACAATCCAGTTATGAATTGACAACAAAATGTCTTAATTTTAAAGTAATATTGAATTATTTACAAAAAAATATCTTAAAGTGATAATATGCAGTTTTGCTTGTTTTTGCTCCCTCTGGTGTCCGTTTTAAATCACTGCATTACACAAGTTAGCATATTGTTTCAGCTTCTGAACACCTAAATCTACCTGTTGAAATGTCTCCTCAGCCTTCATAGCTTTCTACAGGAGCGGTTATTTACTCCTTCAAAGAAATCAGCTGTGTTCAAGAAGGGAGAGATTGAAAAAAATCAGGAATCATGAGCTAAAAACACTCCAGCACTAGCATAACAGCTAGCCGCTTTGGGTTAGCCTAACCCTCGTGAGACACGTGACTTCCTGGGTACCGGGACGGCGACGGAGATCTTGCAATCGTGGTATTCTGGATCTAACCACCAGATGGGGCTAAGTGACTTTTCATTAACTCTGTAAAGGGTCATATTAGCACAGACTGGCTCAAGGAGAAGATTTAAAAATATGAAAGAGTTGCATATTATCACTTTAACCCACAATACACAATTAGGGTGAGTGCTGAACAGAACTGCCCGGAGAAATATTTCCCAATGATATAATCCTCTGTCTTTAGAGCTGATTTTAAGCATGGTTGATTCTTCTGTTTGCTTTTGGTTCGTGGACCCTAAAAATGACGACAGAATCCCACAATGCATTGCGTCATGACATCAGTTCCA
The DNA here is from genome assembly GCA_006937965.1 of Callopanchax toddi. NCBI lineage: Eukaryota > Metazoa > Chordata > Actinopteri > Cyprinodontiformes > Nothobranchiidae > Callopanchax > Callopanchax toddi. The sequence goes on from SSNR01000280.1 coordinate 541,287, forward strand.
AAGTCCTAAGAACAATACTATGGTGGCCCGGAAGGCTCAATGAAATGCAAAACCGACAACACAACGACATTAGCTACAACACAACATTATCATAACACAACGACACTAGCCCACAACAATGTTGTAGTGTTGTTGGTTTTGCATTTCGTTGAGCCTTCCAGGACACCCTACAAAACAAAATACAGAACAATATATAATATATGGAACATTAAACAAAGATACAATCTCTCATGGAGGACTTATTAACTCCAAATACTAAAAACAATAAGGGGCCCATAAAGAAAAAATAAAACATCACATGGGAGCAGGAGTCAAATAGCAAACTTAAAACAATAAGTTTTCACTGATCAGGTGGGAGAATCAGCCCTTTTCCAGTTTTTTTTTATTCTCTTTAATGAAGAAAAACCCTTTAAATCATTCAGGGAAAGATGGCTTATTACCTCCCCATTTACTAGAGTGACTGTGATTTTTGGCTAACTACGTATATTAATGGTATCAGAAAAAACTGGGCTCAAGTTGACCATATAAAATAGGATATGTCTGTAGTAGATGAAAGGTCAACAGATGTCAAAGGTCATCATTGTGGTCAAACCACAGGAGCACTCACTGACAGACCATCCCCAAAATCTTAAACAAAGTGCTTTATTTACATCCACTCTTTAGAACTAACCCTACCATCTGGGATGGAGCTACAACAGTCCTTGCCTTTGGAATCTTCATTCTGCTTGTTATTTCTACAGAAGTCTCTGAATGAACTCAAATGATTTTGTGCCATCACAACAGGCATTGTGCATTGTGGATCGGATGGCAGACCAAGGCGGGAGCTTTGGCGGTCCGATCCCTGGACAGGAAAACTGGCTATTGGGACATGGAACGTCACCTCTCTGGCGGGGAAGGAGCTGGAGCTTGTGGAAGAGGCTGAGCGATACCGGCTAGATATAGTCGGGCTCACCTCGACACATAGCGTTGGCTCTGGAACCCGAGTCCTGGAGAGGGGTTGGACTCTCTTCTATGCTGGAGTTGCTCCGGGTGAGAGGCGGAGGGCTGGGGTGGGCTTTCTGTTAGCCCCAAGACTCTCTGCCTGTATGTTGGGGTTTTCTCTGGGGGATGAAAGGGCAGCTTCCCTGCGCCTTCGGGTTGGGGAACGGGTCCTGACTGTTGTTTGTGCTTATGCACCAAATAGCAGCTCAGAGTACCCACCCTTTTTGGAGTCCCTGGGACGAGTGCTGGATAGCGCTCCTACTGGGGACTTCATAGTCCTGCTGGGAGACTTCAATGCTCACGTGGGCAATGACAGCGTGACCTGGAGGGGCGTGATTGGGAGGAACGGCCCGCCCAATCTGAACTCGAGCGGTGTTCTGTTTTTGGACTTCTGTGCAAGTCGCATTTTGGCCATAACGAACACCATGTTCGAACATAAGGATGCCCACCGGTACACCTGGTACCAGGGCAGCCTAGGTTACAGGTCGATGATTGACTTTATAGTTGTATCATCTGACCTGAGACCGTATGTTTTGGACACTCGAGTGAAGAGAGGAGCGGAGCTGTCAACTGATCACCACCTGGTGGTGAGTTGGATCAGATGGCAGGGGAAGATGCTACGCAGACCTGGTAGACCCAAGCGCACAGTGAGGGTCTGCTGGGAACGCCTGGCAGAAGAGCCTGTCAAGATGGTCTTCAACTCCCACCTCCGGCAGAGCTTCGACCGCGTCCCGAGAGCAGTGGGGGACATTGAGTTTGAATGGGCCTTTTTCCGCTCTGTGATTGTTGAGGCGGCTGTTGCTAGCTGTGGTCGCAAGGTAGCCGGTGCCAATCGTGGCGGTAACCCCCGTACCCGCTGGTGGACACCAGAGGTTAGGGGAGCCGTCAGGCTGAAGAAGGAGGCCTACAGGGCGTGGCTGGTCTGTGGGTCTCCAGAGGCAGCTGATAGGTATCGGAGGGCCAAGCGGGGTGCAGCAGTGGCAGTTTCCGAGGCAAAATCTCGAGCGTGGGAGGAGTTTGGTGAGACCATGGAGAAAGACTATCAGTCTGCTCCAAAAAGGTTCTGGCAAACCATCCGGTGCCTTAGGGGAGGAAGGCGGCAACTCGCTCACACTGTTTACAGTGGGGACGGGGAGCTGCTGACGTCAACTGGGGCTACAGTCGGGCGGTGGAAGGAATACTTTGAGGAGCTCCTCAATCCCACCAACACGCATTCCTATGAGGAACCAGAGCTGGGAGACCTGGAGATGGACTGTCCAATCTCTGGGGCAGAGGTCGCTGAGGTAGTCAAAAAACTACGCAGTGGCGGAGCCCCGGGGGTGGATGAGATCCGACCTGGGTATCTCAAGGCTATGGATGTTGTAGGACTGTCGTGGTTGACACATCTCTGCAACATTGCGTGGTCATCGGGGGCAGTTCCTGTTGAGTGGCAGACCGGGGTGGTGGTTCCCATTTTTAAGAAGGGGGACCAGAGGGTGTGTTCCAACTATAGGGGGATCACACTCCTCAGCCTCCCTGGGAAGGTCTACTCCAGGGTCCTGGAGAGGATGGTCCGGTCGATAGTTGAACCTCAGATAGAAGAGGAGCAATGTGGTTTTCGTCCTGGTCGTGGAACTGTGGACCAGCTCTTTACCCTCGCTAGGGTGTTGGAGGGGTCATGGGAGTTTGCCCAACCAATCCACATGTGTTTTGTGGATTTGGAGAAGGCTTATGACCGTGTCCCCAGGGACACCCTGTGGGGGGCGCTCCAGGAGTATGGGGTGGATGGTCTTTTGTTAAGGGCCATTCAGTCCCTGTACCAGAGGAGTGTGAGTCTGGTCCTCATAGCCGGCAGTAAGTCAGACCTGTTCCCAGTGAGGGTTGGACTCCGCCAGGGCTGCCCTTTGTCACCGGTCCTGTTCATAACCTTTATGGACAGGATTTCTAGGAGCAGCCGTGGTGTGGAGGGGGTTGAGTTTGGTGACAGGAGAATCTCGTCTCTGCTTTTTGCAGATGATGTGGTCCTCCTAGCTTCATCAGGCTCTGACCTACAGCTCTTGCTGGGGAGGTTCGCAGCCGAGTGTGAAGCGGCTGGGATGAGGATCAGCACCTCCAAGTCTGAGGCCATGGTTCTTGGTCGGAAAAGGGTGGCTTGCCAACTCCAGGTCGGGAGAGAGATCCTGCCTCAAGTGGAGGAGTTCAAGTATCTCGGGGTCTTGCTCACGAGTGAGGGAAGGAGGGAGCGGGAGATCGACAGGCGGATTGGGGCAGCGTCTGCAGTGATGCGGACGCTGAACCGGTCTGTTGTGGTGAAGAAGGAGCTGAGCCGGAAAGCAAGGCTCTCGATTTACCGATCGATCTACCTCCCAATCCTCACCTATGGTCATGAGCTCTGGGTAATGACCGAAAGAACGAGATCGCGGATACAAGCGACCGAAATGAGTTTTCTCCGCAGGGTGGCCGGGCTCAGCCTTAGGGATAGGGTGAGGAGCTCGGACATTCGGGAGAGACTCGGAGTAGAACCGCTGCTCCTCCATGTCGAAAAGAGCCAGTTGCGGTGGTTCGGGCATCTTGTTAGGATGCCCCCTGGACGCCTCCCCAGGGAGGTGTTTCAGGCATGTCCTGCCGGCAGGAGGCCCCCGGGTCGACCCAGGACACGCTGGAGAAAATATATCTCTGGTTTGGCCCTGGAGCGCCTTGGGATCCTGCCGGAGGAGCTGGTAGAAGTGGCTGGGGAGAAGACCATCTGGAACTCCCTTATGCCACTTACACACTAGTGTAGTGTCGGTACGGTTCAGTACTAGGTCAGTACTGGTTTTTCTTTTCAGACTGGGGTAGGGTCTAGGTTTTTTGTCCCGAGCCGACACCATCTGTAGTACCTACTCCTCGGTCAGACCAAACACCGTACCAGCACCACCCGCCCACCGCTGAACCGATTGGCCGGCAGAAGTCTCACGTGGACCTCTTCTGCAAACCTCTGATTGGCTGGGAATGTGTGTGTGAATGATGTCACTCCACTGGCGCCAAAACAAGAACCTCCGTGATACGCAGTCATTTTACAGCGATCCATTTGAGCGATCTACAAAGAAATGGAGATGTCTGCTATGGCGATGCCAAAAAATGTGCCCTGGAGCAATGCCGAGGTGCAAACGTTCCTGTCCTTGCTAGGCGAGGACAGGATCCAGCAAGAGTTGGATGGCAGTGTGCGGAACGAACAGGTTTTTCAGCAAATCTCGGCAGTAATGGCGACGTACAGATACCACCGAAACAGTAAACAGTGTCGGGACAAGTTAAAGAAACTCAAATATGATTATCGGTCCATAAAGGACCACAATGGTTGAAGCGGCTCAGACCGCCGAAACTGGAAGTGGTTTCCAGAGATGGATGCCATCTATGGAGCTAGGCCAGCAAGCAATGGAAGGGAGAGCGGCGTGGACACTGCAAGTCCTGCGTCTGCAAGTCCAGCAGCGGCAAGTCCAGCGTCGGAAAATGGTAAGGAAAATCAGTACGAGAATTATCTGTGTTGGTGTTTTTAAGTGGTTACTATGCAAACACAAAGCTAGCTCTTGTTAGCGTCCCGTGTTTACTCAAGGCTAGATCATGTTAGCATCTCGTGGCTCTGCAAACAAAAGGCTAGTTTCACTAGCATTTTGCTCATAATAAACACTTGTTAACTCAAAACCTCTAGTTCTGAATGCTATATTTTCAGCTCTTAACCATCGCAGTGTTGTAACGTTTTACTGATCGTTACTCTTTTTTGTTTTTTTTTAAGTGGTCAATGCTCCAGAGGTGTCCGACCAAGACGAGGTCTCCGACACGGTAGCGACACCCACCCCTGGGCCCAGCCGAAGTGAGAGTCCAGCGGCGTTATCTGTACCGACATCCCTGTCGCGGCCTGGTAAGTTGATTAAATTTTGTGTGTATAGGTGTCTTTGTTTAGGTGTTTGTCAGTTTATATATATTAGTAGATTTTCATATGTAAGCGTAAGTTTTATCTATATTAGTAGAAAATCTCGAGGTTTGTGAGCGTGCGCATTGATTTAATTGTTTTTTTCTCTGCCTCCAAATCCAGCAAAAAGACGAAGAACGAACACAGAGACATCTGCTATATGCTCTCTGATAAAGGACATGGTAGACATCGACCGAGAAATGGTGGCCAAATCTGATAACAGAAATTCTGGTCTGGTGGAGGAGATGCGCCTCGCCAGGGAGTCAGAGGCCGAACATCGCCGGACTGAACAGGCAGAACAGAGGGATTTCAACTTAAATTTCCTAGGTGTTCTGCGGGACCTGGTTAGAGCTGTAGACAGAAATAAGCCAGCTGGAAACCAATAGGCTCATGAAGGGTTTATTTTACCTTGCTGTAAATAAAGTGTGCTGTGTTGTCAAAATATATGCTGTCTTTTTTTAGGGTATAATTTCTATAAAATTGCTTAGCAATATGAATAACAGAATGAACAGAGTGCACAGACTTATGCATAAATCACTACAGCCAGGTAGCCCAATTTATAACTGAATAACCACGAAGTAGCAGTGTTATTCACAAGTTTGAGACCAGTTCATAAGACGAGCCATTTATGAAAACTTTAGAAGCAGGATAACAGTGACCCATGGATTTTATGATTTACATGGCACCTCATCAGTGTAATTTAAATGAAAATCATAAAAATATATGGCTTGACAGAGAAATTGTAATACATTTTTTTGATTTATGAAAAGTAGGCGCTGTCATTTCATCACATTGAATACTAAGCTTTATGCTTGATGTTTAAGCACCTACTATTTAAAAAGTACATAAGTGTGTAAAGATTTTTAACTAAACAGCAGGATGTCATGTGCTCGCTAAATGTTGTTCATGTAGAATTGGAGACACACATTGCAGAAGAAGCAAGACTTTATTTTGTTTATTACTCATTTTGGTGACAATTGGATTACTGGTTACAAATGTACAGCATCAGAGCCTTCCGCTTAGCTTTCCCTCTGTCATCTCCTCTTAATTGTTGAGCAGCAGCAGCCACAGGCTCTGGATATGGTTCCTCAGATGACCATGTGTTGTCGTAAGGCTCTCCATGGCTTTCACAAAGATTATGGAGGGCACAACATGTTAAAATCATGGATCTCACCAGTCTGATATCACAATCATTTCTTTTTAACAGGCTGCGCCACCTTCCCTTCAACCTCCCAAATGCATTTTCAACAACAACTCGTGCTTGACTGAATTTGTAGTTGAACTGCTGCTGCTGCTCTGTCAGTCTCCCTGTGTCGCTGAATGGCTTTAGAAGCCATTCTTGCAGGGGGTATGCTGAGTCTCCCAGGATGCAGTATCCAAAGTCTGTATCACCTATGCGGATGGAATGAGCAGGGAAGAGGTTTCCACGAATTCCTAGCTCCCAAAGCGTAGAAAGTCTCAGGACCCTTGCATCATGCAAGCTCCCTGGAAGACCTGCAAAAACATTCCAAAACTGACCCCTCCCATCTACAACGGCTTGCAGGAGGACTGAATGCCAGCCTTTTCTGTTAAAATAGTCAGTGTGATAGTCACTGGGTGCTATAACTGGTATGTGGGAGCCATCTATAGCCCCTACACATTGTGGAAGACCCCATTTGCTGAAGAAGTAGGATGCTTTCTCCTTAAATTTGGCTGCATCAGGTAGCTGGATTAGTTCAGGCACCAATAGTGTTTCTACTGCTGCACAAAAGTCCTGGACACAACTGCACACAGTAGAGACGCCCACACCAAAAAGATGTCCAATTGTTCTGTATTCTGAACCTGTGGCAAGTTTCCACACTGCCACAGCAACTCTTTTTCGCAAGGGCAAACACTCACGGAAAGGGGTATTTTGACGCTGCATAGCTGGCCGTACTTTGGTGCAGATATAGGTGAAGGTTGCTTCGGACATCCGGAAGTTCTCCAACCACTGCTGCTCGTTGAAAGTCGGGACTAGTGATTCCCACCAGTGGGAGGATCGCTCCACACACCAGATCGAACGTCTGCGATTGGAAAACAGTTCCAAAATAGCCATCTAAAAACAGTAAACACGCCATTACTTTAGGATTAACACTCTTTTGAGAAATATATAATCAAAAATTGATGCATGAGTGCTTACTATGAGCCGTTGTCTTCGCCGTCGTCGCTGGAAACTCTCCTCCTCATTTCGAAGATATTCCTGGATTAATAAAATTCTCCTCTGGAGCGCCTGCTGACGCCATCTGGCATGTCGGGCACGGATTTGGTTACCCAAAACAAGCCACAGACGTAGTACTACTACTATAGCGAGCAAAACGTTGTTCATTGTTTCAATTTGTCTGACTGGTTTATGATTATCTGCCTTATCAAGATGACCGTGCGCCCGCCGATAACCACTACTTTGTTTATGAACGACTGGCGCTCAAGACTGACATCACCGATTTCCCCGCCCAACTTTTTCGCGCCACTCCTGGAGGGCAACTCCCATCTGATCAGTCACTTCCTGGTTACCGGGATGTTAGTGTGAACACAAACGAGCCGTGCGAGGCAGGACTCAGGCCACACTACACTACACCACACTACACTAGTCTGTAAGTGGCATAATTGGGATGCTGCCCTCGCAACCCGGACCCGGATAAGCGGAAGAAGACGAGACGAGACAACAGGCACAGATGACCTTCTGACCACAACCCTGTAGGCAGCATCAACAATAGAGGTTCAGAACTTGATTCATTCAGATTTCATGTCCCTAACCTCCTCCAGGAAACTCCCCTGGAGGTGTGAGTTGAAGATCCTACAGACGGAGGGCCCTAACAGAAGTTCCCTGCTCACCCTCACTACTTGTTTGAGTTCTGCCACTCTTTTCACCCATGTGTCCAAGACATAGGGCCATAGGTCTGATGATAGGATTACAAAATTGATCACTGACCTTTGGCCCAAAGTGACCTGATAGGTGCCTTTATGGACCATCCTATGCTCAAACATGGTGTTTGTTATGGACATCCCAGTCTATCACATAAGTCTAGACAAGACATCTCTTGAATTCAGACAAGGGAAGCCGTTCCTCCCAATCATACCCCTCAAGGTATCTCCATTGCTGCCCACATGGGCAATGATGCACCCCAGAAAAACAATGAAATCTACAGATGGCACCCTTTCAGGACCCTATGACCCAAGAAGGCTAGGTAATCTGAGTTCCTGTTAGGTAGCAACTACACTCAGAACCTTCCCTCCTCCAGCTTGGAGCCAAAGAGAGACAACCCTCTTATCCAGGAAGAACTCCAACACTGAGGTGCTCAGCCAGGGCCTTGGGAGTATCCCCACCCCACACCCTACTTCTCTTCCCTCAAGCAACTCCAGAGGTGAACTTTATCTAGTTGATAACGATCAACCTTATACAAGCACCAGCTCTTTGCCCACCAGAGACATTCAATTTTCTTAGAACCAGATTTTTATGCTTTTATATGAGATCAGCACTGCCAGACTCCCACCTCCAGCTGTCACCCATCCTGCACTGCACCAACCATCACCACCAATCCTGGATCTTTAATCTAACCCCACACTTAACTATAACCACTCCCTCGCCTCACTTCCTTACACATATCCAAATCTGAGTTGCAGGGGCAGCATCCCAAGTAGGGAATCCCAGATTGTCCTTTCCCTGCCCATCCCCACCAGCTCCTTCAGTGAGACCGCAAGGTGTTCCCAGGCCAGCCTGGAGATATCATTCCTTTAGGTCTGCATGTTCCCATATAAAGTTTACTATGTCCAAAAACTGTCCTGAGTTCAGGCTCCAAATTCTAAAGTCCAGTCTGGAATCCAAAGTCCATGGTTCAGGGTCTAGACTACGTTGCCCTGGTGTATGGCGTCTGTTATCTGGACTCTGCAAATGAACTCTAAGGACTCCTGACAGAATTGTGTACTATTACTTCTAACCCTAACCATAGTCCACAGAGTCTATTAATGGTCCACAGTCTGCAGATGTTGGTCCACAAAGTCCAGAGATGGTCCACAGAGTCCAGAGATAGCCCAGAGTCTAGAGATAGTCCACAGAATCTAGCAATGGTCAAAAGAGTCCAGAGATGGTCCACCTAGTCCAGAGATGGTCAACAGAGTCTACAGGCAGTCCACATAGTCCAGAGAACATTTGAACACCATCATAAATCAGTGCAGTTCAGGTCTGATCCACAAGTGACCCAAAACCTTCTGTTGACCAAACACTGCTACCTGGCCCAGAACCAGTAGAGTCCTGTCTCTGTTCTGAACTCATTTTATTTTCACAGTAAAACAAGCTGACAACAAAAGTTGGTTTTATTGTTTTGTTTGTATTCAAATCAGCAATCAGACAGAATTTTTGTTGCTTTGCATCAAAATAAAAGTCTGTAGATCAAAGAAATGCTGCCGTGCTTCCTGAAGCATTGGACAAGTGACTGGACAAAGTGAGGGGCCCCATCTGGACCAACCAATAAGTAGACACCTGTTGTGTTCAGGTGTCTTGCTCTAAAACCAGGAGCTGCAGCAGATGAGAACTGTTTTACTGATGCTGAACCCATATCTGGTTTCAGTGGTCCTCCTGGTCTCACTAGTCCTTCTGTTTCTCCTGCTCTTCCTGGTCCTCCTGGTCTCATAGTTTCTCCTGGTTGGCAAACAGTCCAGCTTCCCAGAGCAGAGCTCGCTGGCTCTTATGTCTGATGACTCGAGTCGACTCAATAACCTGAGAAGGACCAGAGTTACAAGGAAGCATGAGGAGATGTCAGGAGAAATGAGGAAATACAAGGAGACACGAGGGGATAGGAGACACAAGGACACAAGCAGACACACAGGGAGACTCGAGGAACCACAAAGACCCACGAGGATACATGTGAAGGTATAAGAAGACACAAGGGATACATGTGTTAATGGTGTCACTGTTTATTATAGTGTTACTGGTGGTGCTACTGGTGTTTCTAGCATCAGTGGTATTACTGGTCTTAAGGGTGTTTCTGATGTCACTGGTGTTATTGGTGTTTCTGGTGTTAATGGTGTTACTGGTGTTTCTGGATCCCAATCCTTTTTTCTCTGAACATCTCCAGTATTTACCTGATTGTTGATGTCATCAACCACCTGAATTCCTGCGTACTGAAAAACAGACCACAGGAATTAAATTAGTTTGAATAAACGGAGACCTCACAAACAAGATGCTCTGTTATTCAGACTCTTCCTCATTGAGACTGGGAAGAAGACAACTACCAAAATAATGGAGTAACTTACAGAGTTCTCATCCAGCTTCAGTTGAGCCCGACGCTCATCAACATCCTGCGTCACCGTCATGACCTGTGCTGGAGAAGAGGCGGCAGAAGAAGAAGAGGTCCAGGGCTTTGCGGTGATGAAGGAAACGGAGGGCAAACGGACACCCAGACGATGAGAGGAAGAGGAAGTGGGTTTCTCTTAGAAACAGGAAGGAAACACAACAATGACGTCACACATATTAGCATGATAAAAAGAGAAGCCAATGTTCTCACTGAGCAGCATCAAACGCCACTGACCCAACCCCTACATCCCCTATACATCACCTGTACATTTGCTATACATCTCCCATATATTAACCATACATCACCCATCTATTAAGCATAAATCATCATACATAATCAATATATTCATTTAACTCACCCATATATTCACCATACAACAACCGTTCAGCATACATCATCACAGTTCGATGCATCAGGACCGGGAGACCTCAGCCAAATAAAAGTATCTCTCCCCTCTAATAACATGATGACGTTACAGAGGCATCTGATAGCATTTTTACTTTTCACATGTTTGAACCAAAAAGCCCTTTATGGCCTTCAGCTGGTCCAGAACTCTGCAGCGAGGCTCCTCACTGGAGCAAACAGGAAAGATGACATCACTCCTATTCTGAGGTCTCTGATTGGTTACCTGTTAAATGTAGAGTTCATTTTAAAATCCTGACTCTAACTTTCAGGGCCCTACATGGTCAAGCTCCTCTTTATGTTACTGACCTGATAAAGACCTACGCTCCAACCCGAGTCCTCAGGTCCACAGACCAGAATCTACTAACAGCTCCAACCTGAGTCCTCAGGTCCACAGACCAGAATCTCCTAACAGTTCCAACCCGAGTCCTCAGGTCCACAGACCAGAATCTACTAACAGCTCCAACCTGAGTCCTCAGGTCCACAGACCAGAATCTACTAACCTTTCCAACCCGAGTCCTCAGGTCCACAGACCCGAATCTCCTAACAGTTCCAACCTGAGTCCTGAGTCCTCAGGTCCACAGACCAGAATCCACTAACAGCCCCAACCCGAGTCCTCAGGTCCACAGCCCAGAATCCCTAACAGTTCCAACCCGAGTCCTCAGGTCAAACAGACCAGAATCTACTAACAGCTCCAACCTGAGTCCTCAGGTCCACAGACCAGAATCTACTAACAGCTCCAACCCGAGTCCTCAGGTCCACAGACCAGAATCTACTAACAGTTCCAACCTGAGTCCTCAGGTCCACAGACCAGAATCTACTAACAGCTCCAACCCGAGTCCTGAGTCCTCAGGTCCACAGACCAGAATCTACTAACAGCTCTAACCCGAGTCCTCAGGTCCACAGACCAGAATCTCCTAACAGTTCCAACCCGAGTCCTCAGGTCCACAAACCAGAATCTACTAACAGCTCCAACCCGAGTCCTGAGTCCTCAGGTCCACAGACCAGAATCTACTAACAGCTCCAACCTGAGTCCTGAGTCCTCAGGTCCACAAACCAGAATCTCCTAACAGTTCCAACCTGAGTCCTCAGGTCCACAAACCAGAATCTACTAACAGTTCCAACCCGAGTCCTCAGGTCCACAAACCAGAATCTACTAACAGCTCCAACCCGAGTCCTGAGTCCTCAGGTCCACAAACCAGAATCTCCTAACAGTTCCAACCTGAGTCCTGAGTCCTCAGGTCCACAGACCAGAATCTACTAACAGCTCTAACCCGAGTCCTCAGGTCCACAGACCAGAATCTCCTAACAGTTCCAACCCGAGTCCTCAGGTCCACAGACCAGAATCTCCTAACAGTTCCAACCTGAGTCCTCAGGTACACAGACCAGAATCTACTAACAGTTCCAACCTGAGTCCTCAGGTCCACAGACCAGAAACTCCTAACAGTTCCAACCTGAGTCCTCAGGTCCACAGACCAGAATCTACTAACAGCTCCAACCTGAGTCCTCAGGTCCACAGACCAGAATCTACTACCAGTTCCAAGGACCAGATTTAGAAGTCCAGGCGATCACTCCTTCCAGTCTGTTGCACCTTTGGAATGAACTTCCTTTAGTTTCATGCTGTATCGACAGTCTGGATACCTTTAAAAAGCAGCTGTGATTTGCTCCATGAAAGGTGCTATAGAAATAAACTTACTAGTCACAATACATCACCCAAACATCCATCCACAGTTCAGCTCAGACACTTTTTAAAAGACTACAAACATCTGGTCTGAGACAAATCTGGACCTGAACCGTTAAAAACCTAAAAATCTTGGTAAAGTTGACCCTGAGTATCTGGTACCTGGTTCTAGTGGAGGGTAGAACTGCCTGATGGCCACACTGGATGCTTGATCCACTAGAGGATCTGGTGAGAAAAGCTGCTGACTTGTTTCCTTCATGGATTCTCTGAAATCCTTCAGCTCCTGTTCTCGTCTCAGAGCTTCCTCAATCTCCTTCTCAATGACATTTGGAGCTTCTTGTCCTCTGGACTGCAGCCTGGTGGAGTCCAGGGTATCTTTCCAGGGCATAGACAATGTTTTCCGAAGATCTGCTGGCTTTAGAGGGGCAGGAGAGTCTCCTGTCTCAGATGAAGCAGTCTCCTGGTGGGAAAGTGTCTCCTGGTCCATCATAGTAAAGGAGAAGATGGCTGGATGAGTTTGGTAGGTCGGGGCCTCTTCAGGGTGTCTGTGAGGACAACAAGGAGACTGAAATACTTCATCTGCTCCAGGCGCCTCATCTTCTGGGTCAGAGAATTTCCTCATGTTCTCTGGTTCCAGTGGAGGATCTCTACAGTCTTGTTCCAGGATTGCTCCTCGTTGCCTACTCCGGTCACCATCTTGGACCTTGCTGTGTGAGAAGAAGCTAACTTGGCTCTTCCTTTGGATCCTAACTGGTGTCTGAGGCAGCTGTGAACATGTGGTGTTGATTAGGATCATCTGTCTTTGATCTTTGTTGTTCTTCAGCCCTCGAGATAATCTCAGATCCTCTTCACGTTCCTGAACTAACCGGATCTCCCTCTCAATGGGGGTTTCATGGAGTGCTGTGGACTTGCTGGTCTGGTTGACCTCAACGTTGAACTGGTCATCATGGATTGCTGACCAGCCATCTACCTCCACTGAGGGCTCATGAAGACCAAGGTCCAGGTCATCAAACACATTGTTCTTCCTGTTTGGGTTCTCCATGGACACCATCACCTTCCTCTGAGAACTTTGATCTTTTGGCTCTGCATTGAACGGACTTGGGTCATCACTCACCTCTGTGGTGATTTCCACCTTCCTGGAAGTGTACAGGTCAGGGTCTGGCTGTAGAGGTGAGTTCAGGTGTGTCCTGGAGGACCTGAGGAGTGCTGCTAGCTGGTCTTGTTCCATCTTCACAAACTTCTCTCGAGCTGCACCAAAGTTGATCTGCTCCTTATCAACTGTCCCAGGTTCAGAGGGGTGAGGAGGTCCTGGTTTGGGTCTGAGAGGACTGAAGGTCAAACATAAACCCTCTACCAGGTTGTTTGTGGTTGGTGGAGCCAGACTCTCTGCTGGTTTCTGAGGATCTGATTGGTTCCTTTTTGGTGCTTGGTTGCGAATGATCTCCTTGCGAAACTGCTTTTCCTCATTGTTGTTCATCAGGTGGACACTGCTGTTTGAATCTACTTTGTACTGCGAATCGTCGTTGCCCTGTGCAAACAGACTCTCTGGCTGGTTGCTGCTGCTGTAGGTCTGTAGTTTGAATCTCTTCTCCTCCTTCAGAGTAGCCAGCTGAGCCTGTCGCTGTGGCGAAACTTTCCAGACCTCATTCTGCTCAGCTTCAGGACTTTTGGGATCCTCCACAAAAGAATAGAAGCCACAGTGAGAGCCAGAGCTGCTGCTGGGGCTGCTAGGCTGCCACTCATCGCTGCTGGAGTTCCCATCCTGGAACACGGAAACCTGCTGGACTGAGACCAGCAGGTCCTGGCACTCGTAGCTCTGCTGAAGGGGGTGGAGATCATCCAGGTCAGGTGCAGGATCAGTGATGGAGCGCAGGTCTGAAGGCTGCAGCTGGGGGAACATAGGCTTCAGCACCCACCTCCTCGGGCTGCTGTCCATGTTAACAGGCGGCGCTGTGTGCAGAGTGTAGATGGAGCAGGATGAGCTCTGAAGACTCAGCAGAGACAAAGACGATCACCAGCCGAGACTTGCTGAAATGACAGGGAGGAGAGGGCTGTTGTTACAGCATTCGGTGCTGGGTTAAGATAAACCAGTAAGTGACCAGTTAGATCAGAGTTGGATGCTAACATGTGGCATTGAAAGGGGTTTGTTAGATCACGTCTGGATGTTACTGGCTGGGTAAAAACTTTGTGTGGTGCTGGAACACACTGGTTGTGATCAGTGTGTGTGAGTGTGGCTCACTCCTAAATTGTTGTAATGACAACAATGTTTTGTGTTGTGGTGACAACAGTTCACTGATTGTTACTTTTGGATTGTTGTAGTAACTTTGTGTTAACAATCCATTCAGTTTGTGACTGTTGTGCTCCATTTTGTGTAGGTCACATGTTACTATTTTGTGTTGATTGCAGCAATTTATAATTATATGCATCCATGTTTTACCACCATGTGCATGTCTATTGAAATACATGGTGAGAGCACGTAGTTTTACTGCAGTTGGGACTTTGTTCCACCAGCTGTCACAGCAGCAGTTTGGCTGGTATTGGTTTGTGGTGTCCAGTTTTTGCAGCTTTATTTCCAGTGGGGGTTAGCTCTCTACTTTTCTCAGGGTAGAGAGAAGTCACCAGATTGGACGACCCTGTATGAATTGGTCTGACTGGTCTCCTTTCTTTTGTACTGCTTGTCTGGCTGTGTGTTGGCTGCATGTTTTGAATCAGTTGTGCACAGTGGTAGCTCTCTAGTTAGTGCCAGTGCTCTTCACTGTTGGCTCAGGCGAATGGTCTGGGCCTACTGTATGTGGGACATGTTTTCCACCACTTTTTGTATTACAGGTTCAAAAGGTTGTTTCTGGTGGGATCCTGGGGGGTCCCTTTTGGTACACCCCTCTGCAGCTTCCCTAGCCAATGGGCTGCACCTGTGACAGCCTGCTGGGAGAGGCCTGAAGGAGAGCACCACTGGGGCTGTCACCAGTATGGTACTGGGTGGAGTTTTTAAGAGACATGGCTCCTTTTAATAAAGAAAACCTTAAAACTCCCAACATTGTGTTCAGTCTCTTCATTATGTTGTGGCCCAACGAGCCGGGTGCAACTTTAAATGCCATTCAATGTCATTATTATCATTATAAACATTAAGAAGTGGTGGTAAAAATCAATTATGACTGGATTTGTTAACCTGTCAGTCAAAATACTATATATGCATATATATAGAGAGAGTATACATATATATACTGTAAATGTATATACTGTATACACATATGTGTGCATGTAGATTACACATATACACATACTCTGTGTGTGTGTCCCTCTGCATTGTGCTGGTTAATGATTAATAATTAGCTGTGACATCGTTTGTTGATGTCTCTGGTTATTTGAGGTCAGCCACTTCCCCATGAGATGGTGACAAAAGAGAGATTGAGGAACACAGACAGTTCAACCAAAATACAGCTGAAGAAGGAAAAAGTAGGGGCTCCCAAACTAATAACTCACAGTCATGTACAGTATATGTTAAATAAAAAAGTTAAAAAGATGTCTGGTCTTTAAGTGAAGGAACTGTAGGATAATTAAACACTTGATCTGTAGCTGGGTGTGTCGTCTCTCCTTCATCTAAAATAACCTGAAGGTTTGTTCTTGTCCAACAGTCTGGCAGCTATTAGTCAGAGGAACGCTCTACCTGCTGAGCTGCTGTAATATTATAGAAGGCATCAAGAAAGTGTCAGGCAGAAAAACGACAAAAAAGCTTGTTTAAATGCCTCCCTGAGGAATGAATCTCTAAAATGTTTTTGTTTAACGTCCCACTAACAAGGAAAAGGGAAGTTAGACCCTGCTCACAGGTCATGTGACCTCCTCACCTGCTCATCAAATGATCGGTTTTATTTGCTCTGCTGTCTACATTTGAACCACATGATTCAGATCAAAGATTCCAGACCATAAAAGCAGGTTGATAGTTCAAAACCAAACTCATAAAAGCCAAAGTTCAGATCAGAAAGGCTGACAGCAGCATGTTGAGGTGTCAGTAGGAAGACTCCTCGTACAAAATCGTCAATAATTATCCACAGACAGACACCAGGTACACCCTCTAGAACAGACAGACACCAGGTACACCTCTCTAGAGCAGACAGACACCAGGTACACCCTCTAGAGCAGACAGACACCAGGTACACCCTCTAGAACAGACAGACACCAGGTACACCTCTCTAGAGCAGACAGACACCAGGTACACCTCTCTAGAGCAGACAGACACCAGGTACACCCTCTAGAGCAAACAGACACCAGGTACACCCTCTAGAACAGACAGACACCAGGTACACCTCCTCTAGAGCAGACAGACACCAGGTACACCCTCTAGAGCAAACAGACACCAGGTACACCCTCTAGAACAGACAGACACCAGGTACACCTCTCTAGAGCAGACAGACACCAGGTACACCTCCTCTAGAACAGACAGACACCAGGTACACCTCCTCTAGAGCAGACAGACACCAGGTACACCCTCTAGAGCAAACAGACACCAGGTACACCTCCTCTAGAACAGACAGACACCAGGTACACCTCCCTAGAGCAAACAGACACCAGGTACACCTCCTCTAGAACAGACAGACACCAGGTACACCTCTCTAGAACAGACAGACACCAGGTACACCTCCCTAGAGCAGACAGACACCAGGTACACCTCTCTAGAGCAGACAGACACCAGGTACACCTCTCTAGAGCAGACAGACACAAGGTACACCTCCTCTAGAACAGACAGACACCAGGTACACCTCTCTAGAACAGACAGACACCAGGTACACCCCCCCTAGAGCAGACAGACACCAGGTACACCTCCCTAGAGCAAACAGACACCAGGTACACCCCCCCTAGAGCAGACAGACACCAGGTACACCTCCCTAGAGCAAACAGACACCAGGTACACCTCCTCTAGAGCAGACAGACACAAGGTACACCTCCTCTAGAACAGACAGACACCAGGTACACCCCCCCTAGAGCAGACAGACACCAGGTACACCTCTCTAGAGCAGACAGACACAAGGTACACCTCCTCTAGAACAGACAGACACCAGGTACACCTCCTCTAGAACAGACAGACACCAGGTACACCTCCCTAGAGCAAACAGACACCAGGTACACCCCCCCTAGAGCAGACAGACACCAGGTACACCTCTCTAGAGCAGACAGACACCAGGTACACCCCCCTAGAGCAGACAGACACCAGGTACACCTCCTAGAGCAGACAGACACCAGGTACACCCTCTAGAACAGACAGACACCAGGTACACCCCCCCTAGAGCAGACAGACACCAGGTACACCTCTCTAGAGCAGACAGACACCAGGTACACCCCTCTAGAACAGACAGACACCAGGTACACCCCCCCTAGAGCAGACAGACACCAGGTACACCTCTCTAGAGCAGACAGACACCAGGTACACCTCTCTAGAACAGACAGACACCAGGTACACCCTCTAGAACAGACAGACACCAGGTACACCCCCCCTAGAGCAGACAGACACCAGGTACACCTCCCTAGAGCAGACAGACACCAGGTACACCTCTCTAGAGCAGACAGACACCAGGTACACCCTCTAGAACAGACAGACACCAGGTACACCCCCCCCTAGAGCAGACAGACACCAGGTACACCCCTCCTAGACCAGACAGACACCAGGTACACCTCCTAGAACAGACAGGCACCAAGTACACCTCTCTAGAGCAGACAGACACCAGGTACACCTCTCTAGAGCAGACAGACACCAGGTACACATCTCTAGAGCAGACAGTCACCAGGTACCACTCCTCTAGAGCAGCCAGACACCAGGTACACCCTCTAGAGCAAACAGACACCAGGTACACCCTCTAGAACAGACAGACACCAGGTACACCCCCTAGAGCAGACAGACACCAGGTACACCCCCCCCTAGAGCAGACAGACACCAGGTACACCTCTCTAGAGCAGACAGACACCAGGTACACCTCCTCTAGAACAGACAGACACCAGGTACACCTCTCTAGAGCAGACAGACACCAGGTACACCTCCTCTAGAACAGACAGACACCAGGTACACCTCCCTAGAGCAGACAGACACCAGGTACCCCCCCCCTAGAGCAGACAGACACCAGGTACACCTCTCTAGAGCAGACAGACACCAGGTACACCTCTCTAGAGCAGACAGACACCAGGTACACCTCTCTAGAACAGACAGACACCAGGTACACCCTCTAGAACAGACAGACACCAGGTACACCCCCCTAGAGCAGACAGACACCAGGTACACCTCCCTAGAGCAAACAGACACCAGGTACACCCCCCCTAGAGCAGACAGACACCAGGTACACCTCTCTAGAGCAGACAGACACCAGGTACACCTCTCTAGAGCAGACAGACACCAGGTACACCCTCTAGAGCAGACAGACACCAGGTACACCTCTCTAGAGCAGACAGACACCAGGTACACCTCTCTAGAGCAGACAGACACCAGGTACACCCTCTAGAACAGACAGACACCAGGTACACCCCCCCTAGAGCAGACAGACACCAGGTACACCTCTCTAGAGCAGACAGACACCAGGTACACCTCTCTAGAGCAGACAGACACCAGGTACACCCTCTAGAGCAGACAGACACCAGGTACACCCCCCTAGAGCAGACAGACACCAGGTACACCCCCCCTAGAGCAGACAGACACCAGGTACACCCCCCTAGACCAGACAGACACCAGTTCCAGTCTGTTGACTGGTGTTCTCTAAACCAGTGAGCTGTATGAGGTGTTTTACGGGTTCTAGGCTTTAGCCAGCAGAGTCTGGTTCCAGCTGATAAGCTTCCATTCCCGTAGAAGAGCTACTGCCATCTGATAACCTCTACCCCACCCCCTAACTAACAGAACTGTGAGGTCAGTAAAATGTTGGCTCCGCCCCCTCCATGTTAACCTATGAGACTGTGCTTGCAGCTCTTGATTCAGGTGTATTCAGGTATAAATAATAAACTCAGATGGAAACATGTAGATAAAAGCAGCCTGCAGGGGGCTTCAGCAGCCTCCACACCTCCACAGGAAACAATCTGTCGTTCCACCTCAAAGGTTTAGAACTCAAACCTGCTTCGAGCTCTAGATTTTTAGTTTCACCTCAAAGCTTCAGAACTCAAAACCTCTTTGATCCCTGGATTACTGATCTGATCAGAAAATGAACAGATTAAAAAATGAAGTTAGTTTTCTTACCTCAGACCAGAAACATGTCACCAGATCTACAGCCTGAAGAAGAACTGAATGAAGTGACAAGGGTCACTCTTTACTGGCACCATGAAACTCCACCCACACAGGCCCCGCCCACCAGCACAGGCCTCAGTCAGGAGGTGGAAACCCTGACCTATGACCCCTATGAGACAAATATGCTGATTTTAAAAAAATTATTAAAAAACATTCAACAAACAAACATAAAACATTAAGAAGAGTCAAAAAAACAGACATAAAAATAAAAAAACAGACATAATAGACAGACAGCTCTGTGTTTGCAGCGCTGCTCACAGATCATCCAGGACCAGGAGAGGAGCACCTACAGTTCTGCAGGCAGTTGTAACCACTGAGTTGTTGGTTCTGGTAGTTTCTGCAGCTGTGCATCAGGATGTTCTCAATGGTGTCCCTGCAGAACATGACTAGAGGACATGTGGGAAGTCCTGCCTTCTTGAGTCTCCTGAGGGGATGGAGGTGCTTCTTAGCCTTTTTGATGACTGCGGTGGTGTTGATGAAGAAGGTCAGGTCATTAGCTGTATGAAAGCCCAGAAAATTCACACTGCTGACCATTTCCACAGCAGTACCATACAGACCATTTGATGTCAACAATGACACCTTCTGGTGCAGCTCCACCTTTGTGGTTCTGCAGCAAGAACTACTTGGGGTTTTAGTGGTAACAGAAGAGTCCAGTATGGTTCAAAGTTCAGTTTCTGTTGTTGTTTCTGTCATCAGCAGCTTTAATGTTGAAAAAAACCCTTAAAATACCTGAAAAACTTTATAAATTATTATATTAAAACATTGTTTAAACCCAAACAACAACAACGTCCCTCAATCTGAATTGAATGGATTCCTATATTTAACAAGTGTAAAACAGGAGCTCCATTTACAATCAGCTACCAATCATTTAATAATTATTTTATTCTGAAAGTCTCCTTCTTTTATTGTGAAATTGTCGTGTTCTCTTTTTATTCTGAAAGTTTAGTTTTCTTCTTTTATTCTGAACATCTAGTGTTTTCCTTTTATTCTGAAAGTGTAACATACTTATAACGGTACCCATGGGCGTAGACTTGTCATGGACGTAGGTGACTTGTCCCCACAATACCCAGCTATCACTGAACTGTCCCACCAATGATTTGATCCAAGGATGCAGAAGTAGCGCTGTATCCCAATTCCTCACAAATAATATGTGCAGCCCAGCGGACCGACGTGCTTACCATCCTGCTGAATAAACTTCACTTCATTAGCTAGCTGTTTTAAAACAATACTGCCTTGATTTATAATGAGCTTCTTTAGAAATTACAGTATTTTAACATATCCAAAGTATTTAAAAAAAAAAAAAAAAAAAGAAAGAAAAAA
>SSNR01000280.1:562169-572262 GCA_006937965.1 Callopanchax toddi
TATTTAAAAAAAAAAAAAAAAAAAGAAAGAAAAAAAACCATATCCAAAGTATGGTTGAATAATGGTTTTATGTTAGAGATGGGGGCTGCATGGTGGCGCAGTTGGTTAGCACTGTTGCCTCGCAGCAAGGAGGTCGTGGGTTCGCGTCCCGGCTCTGCGGCCTCTCTGCGTGGAGTTTGCATGTTCTCCCCGTGCATGCGTGGGTTTCCTCCGGGTACTCCGGTTTCCTCCCACAGTCCAAAGACATGACTGTCAGGCTAATTGGGCTGGTAAATTGTCCTTAGGTGTGAGTGGGTGTGTGGTTGTTTGTCTTGTTCGTCTCTGTGTGGCCCTGCGATGGACTGGCGACCTGTCCAGGGTGTCCCCCGCCTCTCGCCCCTTGACCGCTGGAGATAGGCACCAGCTGCCCCGCGACCCTCTGTGGAGGATTAAGCGGCTACAGAAAATGGATGGATGGATGTTAGAGATGGTGTTCTTTAATTTACTGTTTAGTTTTCCAGGTTTTTAAAGTACTGTGAATAATGTTTGTTGTAGTTTCACCTTATTGCCACAAGAGGGCGATAGATATTAAGGTTTTTTCAACAAAAAGCACTGTAAAGAATGCTTATTGTAGTTACATTTTATTGCCACAAGAGGGCGACAGATACCAAGGTTTTTTCAACAAAAAGCACTGTAAATAATGCTTGTTGTAGTTTCATTTTATTGCCACAAGAGGGCAACAGATACCAAGGTTTTTTCAACTAAAAGCACTTTAAATAATGTTTGTTGTAGTTTCACCTTATTGCCACAAGAGGGCGACAGATATCAAGGTTTTTTTCCAACAAAAAGCACTGTAAATAATGCTTGATGTAGTTTCACCTTATTGCCACAAGAGGGCGACAGATAACAAGGTTGTTTTCAACAAAAAGCACTGTAAATAATGCTTGTTGTAGTTTCACCTTATTGCCACAAGAGGGCAACAGATACCAAGGTTTTTTCAACTTAAAGCACTTTAAATAATGTTTGTTGTAGTTTCACCTTATTGCCACAAGAGGGCGACAGATATCAAGGTTTTTTTCCAACTAAAAGCACTGTAAATAATGCTTGATGTAGTTTCACCTTATTGCCACAAGAGGGCGACAGATAACAAGGTTGTTTTCAACAAAAAGCACTGTAAATAAAGCTTGTTGTAGTTTCACCTTATTGCCACAAGAGGGCAACAGATACCAAGGTTTTTTCAACTTAAAGCACTTTAAATAATGTTTGTTGTAGTTTCACCTTATTGCCACAAGAGGGCGACAGATATCAAGGTTTTTTTCCAACTAAAAGCACTGTAAATAATGCTTGATGTAGTTTCACCTTATTGCCACAAGATGGCAACAGATACCAAGGTTTTTTCAACTGAATGCACTGTAAAAAAATGCTTGTTGTAGTTACACCTTATAGCCACAAGAGGGTGACAGATACCAAGGTTTTTTCAACTAAAAGTGCTGTAAATAATGCTTGTTGTAATGTCACAAAACCACCACAAGAGGGCGAGTGTTTGTCAGCAGAAACAGAAACCAAGACGAAGAAGTCACATGATAGTTCACTGCTTTGTACTACCTGTGCTGCTGTGTGTGGACCTGTGTTCAGGGGAAAGAGGCATACGTGTCTGGATCGACCGGTGTGAGCCCCCCCTGATTCTACACACCACCAGGTGGTCACTAGTGGACAGCTCTCATCCCACCATCCTCCCACCAACAACCACAATGACAGATTCAAGTTGTCTTATTTGCTCATTTTATTTTACTTTTAGAAAACTTACAAGTAAATACATCCAGGAAGATTTATGTTGACATGCTAATTCTAATGCTAAGGTGACTCAGGGAAGCAGAGAAGACACACCTAGAAACAACGGGCAAGTCATAGAAAAAAGAACAAAAGAAAAACAAGAATCTTACAACAGAAAACTATGAGGTAACAGGAAGTGATGTCATATTGTTAAAGGCAGGCTGTTGGCAGGTAGGCAGAGTTAGTGACTGCAGGTGAACAGTCCTCTATAGGTCACATGATGCTGCAGCACTTACAGGGCCGCTTCCCCTTCTTCACCTCGACTACACCTCTCTCTGCCTCTCCCGCAGTTTCCTCATCGCCGGCGACCATCTCCTGGGGAGGTTTGGTAGAAGTGGGCTGGGTGGAGGATGGAGCCGGTGGATCTACTTGTCTGTCCACATTCTCAATGAGCACCAGCTCTGCCTTAACCGTCCCCTGCAGCCCCAGAACCTTCTTGGTCTCATCCTCATCCTCCACATTCTGGTATCCCATAAATACCATGGTGACAGGGTTCTCAGCGCTGGCCTCCACCACATCTGGGCCAGCCACATCCAGCCCTGCCATGCCCAGCCCCACCACGCCCAGCCCCGCCACGCCTGCCTCCTCCTTGCAAAGCTCCACTCTGGATTTAGCCTCCAATTCAGAGATTGCTGCCACCACATGTGGGCCTGGAAAAGGGCCTGGAGAAGGGCCTGGTGAGGGGCCCAGAGCAAGTCTTCGTGAGGGGTCCCCAGAGGGGCTCTGCATGGGATCCAGTGTGGTGCTCACCATAGGCCCCAGTGAGGGCCCTGGTCCCTCCTGGACTTCGGATTTTGGCAGGGCAGTCACCGTGGAAACAGTCTCTAACATCAATGATGTCTCATCAGCTTTGTGAAGAAGCTCATCAACCTCTGAAGAGCTGAGCAGGTGGACACCATCTTCACCATTCATCTCATGGACCACTGAGAGACAGGAATAGATCGTTCAGAGGACACCTGAGATTCCTGCAGCTACAGAGCCAACCATTAGGATGCCCATTACACCATAGTGGTTACTAATGGTCCAATTCACAAAATATACAATATCAACATTAACATTAAACGTATGGCTCACTACAATCAAACAAAATCACACATTTCTATTTCATACAAAGCAGTGTATTGACCTTATGGGTTCTAACCTTCAATAAAACATAAAACATTTAGCTAGAACCAATGCTTTAATAAAAGTTTAATGCTTATTTAAAAAGAATGCCTGCCATTAAATTCTCTGATATTCGGGGTATTTTTGGGTGATATATTCCATTCGTGAGATGCTCTATAAACAGCAGATTTTAGCAAGAAATTTGTGTTGGCCTGTTGTACCTTTACTTTAGTGTCACGTGCATGTCTAGTGGCGTGGGTGTGTATCTGGTCAGAATAAATAAACTTTTCAAAAAATGATTCTGGTCGACCTGTTAAAGTTATTTTTTTGAATAAATATAAGTAGATTGTATTGCAACTTAACTATTATTGGAGGCCATAATAACATACGGTGCATTTCAACACTTGTTGCATAAGAACATCTTAAAACCAGATGAGCGGCCTTGTTCTGACAAGCTGTATCTTTAATAAGTCAGACTTGTTGGCTGCAGACCAGATGACTGAACAACATTCAATATGAGACAAGACCAACGATTGTACCACTTTCAAGTTTCTCACCGACAGCTCACTCATCAAGTGTTGAGCTATCTCATCTTTCAAGGTGTTTATTGGAACTGGTTCCATTCTCCATCTAATATCAGGACCAGGACCGAGATCTGGACCAGAACAAAGACCAGGACCAGAAACATCACTAAATCATTCCCTCCATCTTGTTAAATTAGTCACCTTTCTGCTCGTCTTCGTACACTTTGACCCCAAGGTCAGAGAGGTCAACAGGAAGTGTGGTGTTAGTTGACAGAACCCTGGTTTCCCCCGTCACTCGGTCCCGTTCCACCTTAATCTCCACTGAGTACATCGCTGCAGGGGTCAAAGGGCACACCAAAATTAGACAGACTCACAACAGCTGTTACAACCTAAACCAGAACTCTGTGAGTCAAACAGGGCAACCATGAACTCAGGTTAGGGTTATGGTTAGGATTCCCCTAAACCCCACCTCCACCTGTCCTGACATCTGACCTGTAGCTTGACATCCTGTTTAAATGAAAAACATGAGTAGACAACTGTTAGAATGTTGTGACTATAGCAGAAGAGCAACACATTACCCTAGAATAAAACTCACCTGTTGTTTACCTCTAGATCATCTGTTGTTTATCTCTAGATCATCTGTTGTTTATCTCTAGATCACCTGTTGTTTACCTCTAGATCACCTGTTGTTTACCTCTAGATCACCTGTTGTTTACCTCTAGATCACCTATTGTTTATCTCTAGATCACCTGTTGTTTACCTCTAGATCACCTGTTGTTTATCTCTAGATCATCTGTTGTTTATTTCTAGATCACCTGTTGTTTACCTCTAGAACACCTGTTGTTTATCTCTAGATCATCTGTTGTTTATTTCTAGATCACCTGTTGTTTACCTCTAGAACACCTGTTGATTACCTCTAGATCACCTGTTGTTTATCTCTAGATCATCTATTGTTTATCTCTAGATCACCTGTTGTTTACCTCTAGATCACCTATTGTTTATCTCTAGATCACCTGTTGTTTACCTCTAGATCATCTATTGTTTATCTCTAGATCACCTGTTGTTTACCTCTAGATCACCTGTTGTTTACCTCTAGATCACCTGTTGATTACCTCTAGATCACCTGTTGATTACCTCTAGATCATCTGTTGTTTATCTCTAGATCACCTGTTGTTTACCTCTAGATCATCTATTGTTTATCTCTAGATCACCTGTTGTTTACCTCTAGATCACCTGTTGTTTACCTCTAGATCACCTGTTGTTTATCTCTAGATCACCTGTTGTTTACCTCTAGATCATCTATTGTTTATCTCTAGATCACCTGTTGTTTACCTCTAGATCACCTGTTGTTTACCTCTAGATCACCTGTTGTTTATCTCTAGATCATCTATTGTTTATCTCTAGATCACCTGTTGTTTACCTCTAGATCACCTGTTGTTTACCTCTAGATCACCTGTTGTTTATCTCTAGATCATCTATTGTTTATCTCTAGATCACCTGTTGTTTATCTATAGATCATCTGTTGTTTACCTCTACATCATCTATTGTTTACCTCTAGATCACCTGTTGTTTACCTCTAGATCAGCTGTTGTTTATCTGTAGATCAGCTGTTGTTTATCTCTGGATCAGCTGTTGCTTACCTCTAGATCACCTGTTGTTTACCTCTAGATCATCTATTGTTTACCTCTAGATCACCTGTTGTTTACCTCTAGATCATCTGTTGTTTATCTCTAGATCACCTGTTGTTTACCTCTAGATCAGCTGTTGTTTATCTCTAGATCAGCTGTTGTTTATCTCTAGATCAGCTGTTGTTTACCTCTAGATCACCTGTTGTTTATCTCTAGATCAGCTGTTGTTTATCTCTAGATCATCTGTTGTTTACCTGTAGATCACCTGTTGTTTACCTCTAGATCAGCTGTTGCTTATCCCTGGATCACCTGTTGTTTACCTCTAGATCAGCTGTTGTTTACCTCTAGATCAGCTGTTGTTTACCTCTAGATCATCTGTTGTTTACCTCTAGATCATCTGTTGTTTATCTCTAGATCACCTGTTGTTTACCTCTAGATCAGCTGTTGTTTACCTCTAGATCAGCTGTTGTTTACCTCTAGATCAGCTGTTGTTTACCTCTAGATCAGCTGTTGTTTACCTCTAGATCACCTGTTGTTTACCTCTAGATCATCTGTTGTTTATCTCTAGATCACCTGTTGTTTACCTCTAGATCATCTGTTGTTTATCTCTAGATCAGCTGTTGTTTATCTCTAGATCAGCTGTTGTTTACCTCTAGATCAGCTGTTGTTTATCTCTAGATCACCTGTTGTTTACCTCTAGATCAGCTGTTGTTTACCTCTAGATCACCTGTTGTTTACCTCTAGATCAGCTGTTGTTTATCTCTAGATCACCTGTTGTTTACCTCTAGATCAGCTGTTGTTTATCTCTAGATCAGCTGTTGTTTATCTCTAGATCACCTGTTGTTTACCTCTAGATCATCTGTTGTTTATCTCTAGATCACCTGTTGTTTACCTCTAGATCATCTGTTGTTTATCTCTAGATCAGCTGTTGTTTATCTCTAGATCAGCTGTTGTTTACCTCTAGACCAGCTGTTGCTTATCCCTGGATCACCTGTTGTTTACCTGTAGATCACCTGTTGTTTATCTCTAGATCACCTGTTGTTTACCTCTAGATCACCTGTTGTTTATCTCTAGATCACCTGTTGTTTATCTCTAGATCATCTGTTGTTTACCTGTAGATCACCTGTTGTTTACCTCTAGATCATCTGTTGTTTATCTCTAGATCACCTGTTGTTTATCTCTAGATCATCTGTTGTTTACCTGTAGATCACCTGTTGTTTACCTCTAGATCAGCTGTTGCTTATCCCTGGATCACCTGTTGTTTACCTGTAGATCACCTGTTGTTTACCTCTAGATCACCTGTTGTTTACCTCTAGATCAGCTGTTGTTTACCTCTAGATCAGCTGTTGTTTATCTCTAGATAACCTGTTGTTTACCTCTCGATCAGCTGTTGTTTACCTCTAGATCAGCTGTTGTTTACCTCTCGATCAGCTGTTGTTTACCTCTCGATCAGCTGTTGTTTACCTCTAGATCAGCTGTTGTTTATCTCTAGATAACCTGTTGTTTACCTCTAGATCAGCTGTTGTTTACCTCTAGATCAGCTGTTGTTTATCTCTAGATAACCTGTTGTTTACCTCTAGATCAGCTGTTGTTTACCTCTAGATCAGCTGTTGTTTATCTCTAGATCAGCTGTTGTTTATCTCTAGATCAGCTGTTGTTTACCTCTAGATCAGCTGTTGTTTATCTCTAGATAACCTGTTGTTTACCTCTAGATCAGCTGTTGTTTATCTCTAGATCAGCTGTTGTTTACCTCTAGATCAGCTGTTGTTTATCTCTAGATAACCTGTTGTTTACCTCTAGATCAGCTGTTGTTTATCTCTAGATAACCTGTTGTTTACCTCTAGATCAGCTGTTGTTTATCTCTAGATAACCTGTTGTTTACCTCTAGATCAGCTGTTGTTTACCTCTAGATCAGCTGTTGTTTATCTCTAGATCAGCTGTTGTTTACCTCTAGATCAGCTGTTGTTTATCTCTAGGTCAGCTGTTGTTTATCTCTAGATCAGCTGTTGTTTATCTCTAGATCAGCTGTTGTTTATCTCTAGATAACCTGTTGTTTACCTCTAGATCAGCTGTTGTTTATCTCTAGATAACCTGTTGTTTACCTCTAGATCAGCTGTTGTTTATCTCTAGATCAGCTGTTGTTTACCTCTAGATCAGCTGTTGTTTATCTCTAGATCAGCTGTTGTTTACCTCTAGATCAGCTGTTGTTTATCTCTAGGTCAGCTGTTGTTTATCTCTAGATCAGCTGTTGTTTATCTCTAGATAACCTGTTGTTTACCTCTAGATCAGCTGTTGTTTATCTCTAGGTCAGCTGTTGTTTATCTCTAGATCAGCTGTTGTTTATCTCTAGATCAGCTGTTGTTTATCTCTAGATAGCCTGTTTTTTATTTCTAGTACTCCTGTCTTACTAGAGCTGTGTAGGAGAGCGATTTGTTTTCTTCCTGGCTGCTGAACCAGGGACCAGCTCTAACCTTTGCTACAGGGTGAAAGAGAAGACATGGGAGTTTGTCCAACCAGTCCACATGTGTGTAGTGGATCTGGAGAAGGCTGATGACCGTGTTCTCAGAGGCCCGTCTACATTTGGTTTACCTTTTGTTAATCTGTTGGTTTTCTCTGACTTACCTGTTTTCATTTCTCCCACCCCTTGTCTTGATTTACTGATTTGAGAGACTTTGTGGGTTTTGACCTCTGCAGGGGTGCATAGAAAAAGGGACAGAGACAAGTCATCAGCTCTCTGATCACTGTAACATCCAAACTGATACTAACAAAATTAACTAGACCAAGTTAACGTCTTGAGATTTCT
Organism: Callopanchax toddi; assembly: GCA_006937965.1. NCBI lineage: Eukaryota > Metazoa > Chordata > Actinopteri > Cyprinodontiformes > Nothobranchiidae > Callopanchax > Callopanchax toddi. Next base: position 570,041 of record SSNR01000280.1, read on the forward strand.
GTCTTACCTTGGATCACTTGACCTGATGGGTTTGCTTCACCCAGCGTGGGGTCCCTGTGACCTTTGACCTCAACAGCTGATCAGTGACATGAGTCAGATGCAGAAACAGCAAAGCAAAAACAGACAGAGAAAGATGTTTACCTGCATCGCATCCTGATATCACCTGGAAGCATAAAGACAGACAGGAAGTTCAATTCAGAATAAAAGCCTTTGCTAATCACCTAAAAACTCTCGAGAACACCTTCAAAATAAAGTGCTGCTGGTCCAATGTGTGTGTGTGTGTGTGTGTGTGTGTGTGTGTGTGTGTGTGTGTGTGTGTGTGTGTGTGTGTGTGTGTGTGTGTGTGTGTGTGTGTGTGTGTGTGTGTGTGTGTGTGTGTGTGTGTGTACTCACAGTGGTGAGTGTCTGATACACAGATCCAGTTTCAAGACTAGAAAGTTCCTGTTCCAGCCTAAAACAAACAAACAAGCCAATTACAAGTCAGAGTTCAGACCCGTTCTGGTTCTGTTCTGGTTCTTGTCTGGTTTGATCTGGTTCTGGTGTGGTCTGGTTCTGGTCTGGTTCTTATAGACTGGACCCCAGCTTTCGACTCTGTGGACCATAATACTTTATTATATGGTTCAGATTCTGATTCAGATTCAGATGCTGGGGTTCGTGGTGCAGCCCTCTTTCTGTTATGTTCTTCTTACTGCCTCTGCTCCGTTCTCATGTGGAGTTCCACAGGGATCAATACTGTACTTGGTCCTGCTTTTTCTTTCTATCTGCTGCATCTAGAGTCCATTTTTAGAAGCACTAGCGTTTCCTTTGTTATGTGGGTGGTGTTCAGGTGTTTCAGATGTTTAAGTGGACCTGGAGGAGAGAACTCCACAGTCCAGTTTTGTCCTGATGGTCCAGGTACACGGTGTGACCCCACCCTACCTCTCTGAGTTAGTGCACTCCCTTTCTCCATCACCTGACCTCAAGTCACCTGACCAGCTAGTCCTGGACCTGCTTGGGACTCAGAGGGGCCCGTCGCTGTTGCTGCTGGTCCAAAACTGAGGGACTGGTCTCGTCTGGCTTAAGTCTTAGCAGGAGTTCATGTGATTTGATTTATGGTGGATTTTTAGTCTATTTTATTCTTTTTATTGAGTGTTTACTTCATGCTTTCCTTGAACAGTTTTTATGTTTTTGTGTTCAGGACTTTGGTCAGTGCTTAAAAGTGTCCCAGCAATATCAGACCTGCAGATAGTCTCCTCCAGATTCCTGGTCCTGGTCTCATCCTCCTGTTCCGGTCCGTCGGGTCCCTCCAGCAGCCAGCGCTCTCTCAGAGCCTTTGTCTGAACAGGAAACAGGTTAGGAGGATCTGAGTAGGCTTCTGGAGACCTGGACGGATCACTGGGTTCTACTGAGGAGAACTGATTCACCAGCAGGTCTGAGGATCCTGCTGTTTTTAGAACCTCTCAGCCTCTGAAGCTTTATGAAAAACCACTTTGTTCTCTTTATTTTCTAAAATCAACACTTAAAGTGATAATATGCAGTTTTGCTTGTTTTGGGCGCCCTCTGGTGTCCGTTTTAAATCACTGCATTACACAAGTTAGCATATTGTTTCAGCTTCTAAACGCCTAAATCTACCTGTTGAAATGTCTCCTCAGCCTTCATAGCTTTCTACAGGAGCGGTTATTTACTCCTTCAAAGAAATCAGCTGTGTTCAAGCAGGGAGAGATGGAAAAATCAGGAATCATGAGCTAAAAACACTCCAGCGCTAGCATAACAGCTAGCCACTTTGGGTTAGCCTAACCCTCGTGAGACACGTGACTTCCTGGGTACCGTGACGGCGACGGAGATCTTGCAATCGTGGTATTCTGGATCTAACCACCAGATGGGGCTAAGTGACTTTTCATTAACTCTGTAAAGGGTCAGATTAGCACAGACTGGCTCAAGGAAAAGATTTAAAAATATGAAAAAGTTGCATATTATCACTTTAACCTTTTACTGAAAGAGAACAGTTTCTTCCCAACAACCAATCAGATGAAGCTCCACCTGCTGTTGCCACGGTTACTGGCTACTGCAGCAGCAGAGATAAGCAGACCCACCTTCATTTGCTGTAGAGCTCTCTTGTCATCTTCCAGCTGACGCCTCTTGTTTTCCACCTCTGTTTGCCACTTCCTCTTCTCCTGAGGCATGATGGGAAACAAAGTCAGGTTATCAGACCATCAGCAGTTGTGACATCATCACTTAGATGT
>SSNR01000280.1:578075-610622 GCA_006937965.1 Callopanchax toddi
AACTTTCATAAAACACGGGTTCAAGACGGACATTGAAGTGGACGGCTGTTTTTGTGGCAACCTGCCAGAATCTATTGTTCATTGGTTTTGGAGCTGTCATGCTGTTTGTCCATTTTGGATAACAGACTTTATTTGTATCAATATTGATCCGGACTTCAAATTGCTTTGGAGGAATGTATTGTTTGGTTTCCTCAAAGATGATAAAGATATTGAGAACTCTAAAAAATATATCATTAATCTAATGATTTTATTAGCTAAATTCCATATTCATAAGTGTAAGTTTTCAGGTGGAAAGCCACTTTTTCTATTTTCCAAGAGGAGCTCAGACTGTACATGTCCTCCATCAGATTTTCTTTAAATAAAAAAGCCCTGACAACGCTTGCAGAATCTTCCAAAATTAAATGGTAATTCCTTTCCTGTTTCAATATGTAGACGCTTAATTTTATCATCTGTTCACTGTTTTTAACAATTTTATGCTCATAAAGTCTGTATGACTATTTGCTCTCTCTCCCCCAGTAGGTTTGTACACTTTTGTTTGTCATTATCTTCTCTTGTTAATTCATTTATGTTTTGTTTGATATCATGTATGTGCATAATTCTTCAATAAAGTAAAATAAAAAAGAATTAAAAAACAGATGGATGAGCAGACTGACAGATATACAGATGGATGGATGAACAGACTGACGAAGAACAAACAGCTTTTATTTTGTAATTTACTCGTCTGTTGCTTAATATTTTCAAAATTAAAGTCCAGGGGCTCATTTCTAAAGCTGTAATGGGTCTGAGAGTCACTTTCTACACACAGTTTGTGATTTATAGAAAAAACAGTGGAAATTTTAACCAACCTCTGACCCTGATGGAGAGCAGTTTCAGATTGTAGTCTGTAGACACACACACACACACACACACTCCATCTCTGAACAGGATAAAAATGAGGACCTGAATGAAAACGTGTCGTGTTAGAGTTCTATCAGTGTGTTCATCCAGACGTCTTCAGACTCTAGATCAGCTGATCTTATTGGAGCATTGACCAGGTGTGGATCAGGTCTTGTGATCACTGAGACGATGAATCCTGCAGTGACTCTCTGTGATGGATGCTCTGCTCTCCTTGAAGATCAGACAGTGTCAGAATCCAGATGAGGAGTTTTTAGAGACCACGTAGACGTCCAGGTCCATGATGAGGACTGATCAGCTGATTTAGATTCTCTAGCATCCTATGGATCTATGTGCTGATCTGGACCTGGTGTTAGACCAACCGACCCACCAGAACCACCTGCAGCTTCTGACCTCTCAGGTTTCTTTAGCCTGCTGGTTCAGGTGGGCTGATCTTAGTCTGACAGGATGAACAACAGGACATCTGCTGCCTGGTGCCTCTTTGGATTCAATCAGATGATTTCATGAAATGTTCCTTTAGATCTGGACTATCTCAGTCCTCTCTGAGCTCCAGCAGACTTAGTCAGGATTCTACACAAGGTTTTAAAAATGAGACTTCTGGAGAACAAAGACCTGGTTTCTGAGGAAGTTAATAGCTGCTAGTCCATCAGAACCGACCCAGTCCAGAGTCTGCTGGTTCTGATCCGACTACACAACCAGGACCTGAACCAAACCACCACCATCCAACAGGAAGTGTCACAATAAAACAGAACACGCTTGTTTCAAGACATACTTTTATTCTGAAATACCTTCATTAGTGTTCCAGGACAAGATCTAGACAGGTGGGACAGGAAGTTACCTGGCGTGGACCAGAACCGCTTTCTGGACCAGAACATTTAAAGACATGATGAAAAAACCAAAACCAGAACCTCAAGAGTCCAGATTGAATTAAACCCAGATTTAGTCTGGATTAAAACCCAGAAAGTTTTTTAAAAAGTAAAACTTTATGCCACAGTTACTTTGAAAAAGTAATCTAATTACTTCTTTAAAAAGTAAATAGGTTACTTTACTGATGACTTGATTTTAAAAGTGTGTAAGAAAAACAGTTCAACGGTAAAGTGAGGGTTCTAATCCCGCTGACGCCCCATCAGACGAACAGAACGGGCTTCAGGCACAGCAAACGGCTCAGACCAGATTTATCTCAGGGTTCAAAGGTCACTTTGTGATATCAAACTTAAATTAAATAAATAAGTTAAAGGTGAAATGTTTCAGTCGTGGTTTATAAAAAAACAGGAAGAAAAAGGGACTTGAATAAACACTGATTGGTCAATTGAAAAGACTTTTGTTGAACCGTTTAAAACTGATATACTACATCTCCCACAATGCACTGCAGTGACTCAGGTCCTCATTGAGAATCATGGGTGAATGGGGTTTCAGAGCAAAGTGAGGTTGTGTTTTCTGATTCTTCATAACTCAGTGTAATGCTTCATGTGGTCCTGGGCCGTGGGGGCGCGGCTGGATCAGAACTTTTAGTGTGAACAAGTCCACCAATCAGAAACCGGGACACAAGTCTGGGTCTCTACGGCAAAGCAGGAACCCCATGTACCAGAGTGTGTAGGCGCCGCCCACTCACAAAAACCCAGACGCATCAATAAAGAATGGTTCGTTAACTCAATGAAAGTCTCTTCCTGTCCATTTTACCTTCATCTGTTTAAAATGTTCCAGTGACCTCACAATAATCAACTCTTCACTGGTTTCTGGTCCAGTCCCTGCCTACTGGAAGACACTTCTACACAAACCTGATCTCCACCCTTCTCTCTTCAGCAGCTACAGACTCATCTCTAAATCACCGTTTATTTCCAAGATCCTGAAAAAGGTTGTTGTTAATCAGCTCTGGACAAACACAACATCTCTGATGGTCCAGAGCTCATGCTACTGAAACAGGTCTCCTTAGAGTCTCCAGAGACATTCTGACTGGAAGTGATGCAGGAGAAGGTTCTGGTGGACCTACGCTAGCATACAAAGTCCTGAAAGGAACAGCTCCCATCTACTTCAATCACTCTGGTCATCAAAGGACTGCCCAGCTAGCAGTGCCTACACCACTCTGAAGACAATCCAGACTCTTTTCATGACCCAGCTCCTCAGAGAGCATCTTCTAAACTAGCACCTCCCATCCCCTACTCTACTGTACACTTCACTCAGTGCTGGTATTCTTTCCCCTCGCTGTGACCTCTGGCAGAGCCTGACTAGTGCTCTTCTCTCTAAGTAGCTTGTCGTTAGCCTCAGTGGAGAAAAGTGTCTGACAAACACATCAACACGTTTCTCCTCTTTCCCTCCTGGTGAGACATGATTGTAGCTTAGAGAGGAGAATCACACTAGCAGAGCGAATCAGCATATTTAATTGGAGGTGTATCAAGGGGCGGAGCCTGTTTTTGTCTCATCTGGATCAATTCCACAGTGATTAGGATGAACAAAGAGAACGTTCTTGGATCCATGAAGCACTCAGTTTGATCCGTCTGGGTTTGTTTGAGCGGCGACGAAGGAAATCCATGAAAGGTTTTGGACATAAGGGACCTGGTCTTTAGGGACCAGGTCTTTGGCCATGAGGGACCTGGACTTTAGAGATCAGATCTTTGGATTTGAGAGACCTGGTCTTTGGACATGAGGAACATTTGGTCAATCAAAACTATCCATCATTCTGTCTTCTCCCTGCTGGATTTATCCTAAAGTTCTAACAAGCTCTCAGGTGGTCCATCAGGTAAAGAAAATACGGTACCAAGGATTCTGTCAATGGATGAGAGCAGCGATGGCGTGCTGTGAGGTCAGAGGGCAAAAGGGGAGCCTGTGCTCAGAACTCCACCTTGCAGGCGGGGAAGGTCTCATCCTGCATGGCGACGGTGCTGTTGCTGCCCAGAACGGTGAGAAGCAGCTCCTTCTGCTGCTCCTGGGTCTCTTGGTACCACTCGTGCATCGCCAGCGAATCAAAAGTCGGAATGAGGGTTACCTGAGTGTGAGAGAGGAAACGGACCAATCAGAGGACAGATCAGGGGAAGGAGAAGAGTCGAAGCTGGCTCCACCTACCGGGACATCGGGCCAGCTGCTTTTCCCCTCCAGCAGCGAGTCCAGGGTGCTCCTCATCGTCACCTCCTTGGCAGGATCATCTCCGCTGATGATGTAGTAGGAGGAGCGAAGACACCTGAACAGGTACGGGTCCACAGCAGAGGAAGCAGAACTGGATGGCAGGTAGGCCAGGTCCACATAGACCACAGTACCATCAGAACCAGCAAAACTGGAAGCCCGAGCACCTGGAGAGAAATGGATAACAAAAGGTTTAGTTTACAGAGCTCAGGTGAGTCCTGAAACCTCAGGTGAAGCGCAGTGAGTCCTGATTGGTTTTTATGTTCTGACCCTATTATCAGTGTGTTGTAAAGTTGTAATGACAGAGAGGAAACCCACAACAATATCACATCTGACCTGTCAGGGGGCGTGGCCAAGTCAGTTCTGATATGCTGCTTAGGAATCACCTGGTGGGAACCAATATCCTGTCAAACCAACCCAAACTAAGTCTGACTACTCTAATCCTAACTAACTCATTCTAAATCTAACTATAATCCTAACTAACTCAGACTAAATCTAACTAACTATAATCCTAACTAACTCAGACTAAATCTAACTAACTATAATCCTACCTAACCTAAACTAAATCTAACTAACTATAATCCTACCTAACCTAAACTAAATCTAACTAACTATAATCCTACCTAACCTAAACAAAATCTAACAAACTATAATTCTAACTAACACAAACTAAATCTAACTATAATCCTAACTAACTCAAACTAAATCGAACTAACTATAATCCTAACTAACTCACACTAAATCGAACTAACTATAATCCTACCTAACCTAAACTAAATCTAACTAACTATAATCCTACCTAACCTAAACTAAATCTAACTAACTATAATCCTACCTAACCTAAACTAAATCTAACTAACTATAATTCTAACTAACTCAGACTAAATCTAACTATAATCCTAACTAACTCAAACTAAATCTAACCAACTATAATCCTACCTAACCTAAACTAAATCTAACTAACTATAATCCTACCTAACCTAAATCTAACTAACTATAATCCTACCTAACCTAAACTAAATCTAACTAACTATAATTCTAACTAACTCAGACTAAATCTAACTATAATCCTAACTAACTCAGACTAAATCTAACTAACTATAATCCTACCTAACCTAAACTAAATCTAACTAACTATAATCCTAACTAACTCAAACTAAATCTAACTAACTATAATCCTAACTAACTCAAACTAAATCTAAATAACTATAATCTTAACTAACTCAAACTAAATCTAAATAACTATAATCTTAACTAACTCAGACTAAATCTAACTATAATCCTACCTAACCTAAACTAAATCTAACTATAATCCTAACTAACTCAAACTAAATCTAACTATAATCCCACCTAACCTAAACTAAATCTAACTAGAATCCTACCTAACCTAAACTAAATCTAACTAGAATCCTACCTAACCTAAACTAAATCTAACCAACTATAATCCTACCTAACCTAAACTAAATCTAACTAACTATAATTCTAACTAACTCAGACTAAATCTAACTAACTATAATCCTACCTAACCTAAACTAAATCTAACTAACTATAATCCTACCTAACCTAAACTAAATCTAACTAACTATAATCCTACCTAACCTAAACTAAATCTAACTAACTATAATCCTACCTAACCTAAACTAAATCTAACCAACTATAATTCTAACTAACTCAGACTAAATCTAACTATAATCCTAACTAACTCAAACTAAATCTAACTAACTATAATCCTACCTAACCTAAACTAAATCTAACTAACTATAATCCTACCTAACCTAAACTAAATCTAACTAACTATAATCCTACCTAACCTAAATCTAACTAACTATAATCCTACCTAACCTAAACTAAATCTAACTAACTATAATCCTAACTAACTCAAACTAAATCTAACCAACTATAATCCTACCTAACCTAAACTAAATCTAACTAACTATAATCCTACCTAACCTAAATCTAACTAACTATAATCCTACCTAACCTAAACTAAATCTAACTAACTATAATTCTAACTAACTCAGACTAAATCTAACTATAATCCTAACTAACTCAGACTAAATCTAACTAACTATAATCCTACCTAACCTAAACTAAATCTAACTAACTATAATCCTAACTAACTCAAACTAAATCTAACTAACTATAATCCTAACTAACTCAAACTAAATCTAAATAACTACAATCTTAACTAACTCAAACTAAATCTAAATAATTATAATCTTAACTAACTCAGACTAAATCTAACTATAATCCTACCTAACCTAAACTAAATCTAACTAGAATCCTAACTAACTCAAACTAAATCTAACTATAATCCCACCTAACCTAACCTAAATCTAACTAGAATCCTACCTAACCTAAACTAAATCTAACCAACTATAATCCTACCTAACCTAAACTAAATCTAACCAACTATAATCCTACCTAACCTAAACTAAATCTAACTAACTATAATCCTACCTAACCTAAACTAAATCTAACCAACTATAATCCTACCTAACCTAAACTAAATCTAACTAACTATAATCCTAACTAACTCAAACTAAATCTAACTATAATCCTACCTAACCTAAACTAAATCTAACTAACTATAATCCTAACTAACTCAAACTAAATCTAACTAACTATAATCCTAACTAACTCAAACTAAATCTAACTAACTATAATCCTACCTAACCTAAACTAAATCTAACTAACTATAATCCTACCTAACCTAAACTAAATCTAACTAACTATAATCCTACCTAACCTAAACTAAATCTAACTAACTATAATCCTAACTAACTCAAACTAAATCTAACTATAATCCTACCTAACCTAAACTAAATCTAACTATAATCCTACCTAACCTAAACTAAATCTAACTAACTATAATACTAACTTGTTATGTTTTACCAAACCAAACTAACCATCTACCCCTAACTAACCAACCAACCAACTAACTCTAAAGGAGTTCTGGACTGAATCAGACCCTTCCCAGTCAAACGGATGACGTCTGGGCTTCAGGACTCTGCCTACCTGAGGATGATGGTTTTACAGGTCCAACTCTGGAACCACCCAGAGAGCTTCTAGATGAAGATCTGGTTTCGAGGCTCATCTTCGGAACCCCGGAGGACCCCGTCCCGGACTTTGCGCTCTGAGTGGATGCAGCTCTCTGCAGTGGCTTCTTCCTGGTAGAGCTTGTCTTGTGGCTCTTGTCGGCCTCTGGGTCAGCCATACAGGTTCCAGGTTGGGGCGGCAAGGGAGGCAGATCTTTAACGGGAGCCGGTGGAGGGTCGTGGGACGACTGATGTCCTGCTCTATTCATGAACAACGAACTGGAGCCATCGCGGTTCTGAGCGGGGAGAAAGAGGCTGCCAGAATCGTCTTCAGCGTCAGCGCTGATGGAAGAGCAGTCCTCGGACTCAGGAGGGACACCAGAGTCCATGGGAAGGGAATTGCTGAGCGATGTGGGTGGAGTATCCTGACTGCAGGCTGAGGGGCAGTTGCTGCTGTTCTGGTCCTGGGACACATTGTTGTTGTCAAATGGATAGAGCGGGGCTCCGGTGGCATGCTGCTGCTGGTTCTGCAGAGTCCTGGGGTGCTGAAACTCACAAGGGGACACCAGGCACAGGTCCACATCATGTGGGACATCCGAGATGATGTCCAACATCCCGTGAATGTGGTCCTTGGCTTCACAGCATCTGTTCTGGGCAGGTCTGACAAGTTGGGTTACCTCAGGGTCACCGTTCGAGCAGATTTTGACTGCAGGTATAAGAACGTGTTCAGAGAATGAATCCTCAACCTCTGTGGAGTGAGGTGAGCCAACCTCAGCCGGCATGGATGTCACGGTGGGGGAAGAGTCTGGCATCATGTCCCTGACAGGACTGAGGAGGCTGGATGCTTTCTTCTGAGAGGATGAGTTCTCCAGGGAGGTAAGGTCTGACATTCTACAAGAACCTCCCTGATTGTGGTCCTCAGAGCCTAGACTGGACCCTCTGGCATCTTTGTCAAAATCTCGATGGTCTTCCTCAGGGGACCGGACCAGAGCAGAGTCTGCAGGGGAGCCCAGATCCAGAGTCCTCTCCTCAGAATCGGCACTCAGATCCGCTCGGATGATTGGGGGTTGGGTTGGAAGGTAAGTAGTTGGATTGAGGTCAAAGTTCACACTGACAGCACTTCTTGGTGTCTTGGTGAGAGGTGCGGAGGTACGGAAGGTGTTCTTGTCTGCAACGCCCGGTGTTCTAGACGTTCTCGTCATGGTGTTCTGGTCCTTGTTTCCATTGTGGTCTTCAGGTGCTTTGGGCCAAGTCACCTCCTTGTGGTTGTCCTTTGATCCAGTTTTTGTAGCTCGGCTCTTGGGGATGGTCCCATCCTTCTTTGTGGTCTCACCTTTACCCGAGGCCTTCCTGAGGTCTGCTGATACTGTGGCTCCACTCGTTTTCTTCAGAGAATGCTTTTGGTCCATCTTTACATCTTTTCTTGGATCAGGTTTTAAATCTTTCTTTGGTTTTGAACTCGTGATTTCCTTCTTTTTCTCGGAGACATCCTCCTTTTTTAACACATTAAAGACCTTCTCGTCCTTCTTCGTGTCCTTCTTCATGTCCTTCTTGACTTCCTTTGAAGCATCTTTTTTTGGATTTGGTTTTTCAGCGGGTTTTGCAGTCTTGGGTTTAGCATCAAGATCACCAGCTGCTCTGGGCTTCGTCTTCACCTCCAGTTTTTTGACGTCCCCCCGTCCAGGATTGTCTTTTGCTAAGGCACTGCTGGGATCCCGGGACTGGGTTTTAAGGCTTTCTTGACTCTCTGCATGCTTTGGGAGTGTCTGGGTCTTTGGTGGTTTGAGGTCCTTCAAAGACACAATTGGATGTTTGAGGAAGTCCAGATGTTTGATCTTTTCAAGTCCTTCCAGGATTTTGGACTGGGGTGTGCACCCAGGGAATAAGACTCGAACAATCCGGTCCTGAGGGCTGGATGGATGCCAGACCAGTAAGGCACAAATGGAAACAAGGCACGCTGGTAGATCAGAACCCTTTAGGACCGGGTTCAGGGTGTACAGCTCCAGGCGGCCCACTCCCATCTTCTGAAACAAGATAACTGGTTCAATGGAGGATCCGCTGGTCCTGCTCAGAGGTTGAGGTTTGATGGCCAGCCTCTGTAGGAGCTGCAGGGTGAGAAGGGCCTGGTCCTGTCCTCTTAGCTCCCCAGGATTGGGCTGGACAGACTCCAGGTTCTCCGGAACATTAAAGAAAACCACCCCGATCTCTGGGGAGATCAAGTTCTTCATCCAGTCCACCTCGGGGTGCCCTCCAGAAGCCTCCTGGTCACGCTCTGCCACCTTCCTCAGCAGCAGGCTGTTCAAGCCTGGCAGGTTGTCCACACCCATGTGGGTCAGGAGCACAGAGTCCACCCGGTCCAGGTGTCGAACCAGCTTCCAGAAACAGGAGAGGGGATCTGAGCCGCCGTTCACCAGGACATTAAAACCATTCACGGCAAAGAATGCAGAGTCACCCCGCCCCCCGGGGAACACATAGCAGCAGGGGCGGGTCAGCTTCAGGAAGCCAACGGTACTGGGGGGCTCCAGAAGGTCAAACGGTGACTCGGGCTCCAGAGACTCAGAAAGGTACTCCAAGAACTCCTGCAGGCCTTCCATCTCTGGAAGAACAGGGTCGGGGTTGATACGCACAAAGTCCTTAAAGTCATGCTTCTGTAGCTCTGAGTCCCTCCAGAGACCATAGTCTGGACAGCTAAGGGTCAGGCAGGCCTTCAGGGCTGGGTCAGAAGAACCCAGAAGACCTCCAACCTGTAGAAACAGTGACTCATTACTGGATCTGACTCAGAATGCTCCATCAGAACCCCACTGGTGCTGTCTTACCTCCTCATCAGCAAAGATCTGAACCAAGTCAAAGAAAGAGAAGAAGCCCTGCTGCAGGACCAGGTCTCCACTACCCTCCACACACTGACCCGCCAGAACCAGCAGCTTGTGTCGAGATGGCTCACAGACCAGCCGCCGCACCTGCAGACAGGAAGGAGGTCATCAACCAGACTGAGGAGCAGGAAAACCCAGAGGAGAACCACCTCCATGTTGTTAGATCCAATCCCATTCAGACTATTTAGGGAGGGTTATCCTTTATTTGAATTTAACTGATTTATTTGCACCGAGCCCAGTGTTGAGCACTAACAAATACCAAATACTTTAACATTTGTAGCTTAAGCTAATTTGCAATGCCTGTCCCCAGCTGGTCTTTAACTCATAAAACAATTAAAACACAATACAAACGTTCCAACACAGATAAAAGCATAAAACTCCATGTCAGCTTGGGCTGCATGATGTTAGGAAAACTTGCAATGTGTGAGGACAGTGCTCAATATCACGATGACATCACACGTGATGAATGAGCAAACCCGTTTTCCCCAAGGACTCCTGGTACTGGGCACCGCCGCACATCCAGCAACAAATTCATCCCAAAAACACGCTCAACGTTTAATCACGATGTGTGTCAACTAAACAGCAAGGAGCTCATCGAAATGATAAAAACAATGTTTTCTACCTCAACAAGAACCAATTCCAACACTCAGCAGCTAAATGAAAAGAACAACAACATAAACACACTAAATACACAGAGGAAAACAAACCTGATCCTATCCACACAAGCCATCATTTACATTAAAGCCCAAATTCTTTCCTTTCTAAGTAGTAGATGTTTCATCACTGTACGACGTGTAAAACTCACTGAACCAGCAGCCAAAGGAGTGGGAAAACAACAATCATTTCATGAAGTCAGAAACATCCATTTAGGCTGGTTTTTGGTCACAATCCATGTTAGAGAAAAAAAGAATTTAATTCGGCAGCTCCCGTAATCCCTTCTCACGCACCGCATGAACACTGTCGCTGTTGTCTTGTAGAACTTCTCTCTCTAAACCAAAGTGTCTTCAAATGAGAAATGTGATGTTTTTAACCACGAGGTCATCACCGACATTTTTCTTACTTGGTTTGTTCTTACTTGGTTGCATTGCAACGCTAAGCTAACTAAACATCAAACAGGTCCATCTGATCGGCCACATATGGGAAGGGCTACATTTGATTGGTCAAATACTAGCGACCTCCATGTAAACAACAGCGCTTTAGCTCACCAAGAGTTGATGTATAGCACAAACTGAAACATGGAGCCAAGCATTTATTGCAGTTTTTGACGCATTTTGTGATGGGCCTATTGCACGTGCTGTTATTGTGATGAGAATATATTTTCGATATATTGTGCAGCCCTAGTGTCTGCACAAATAATTGCCTAAACATTGTCATAAAGTAAATTTGGCCATCACCCACATGAAGTTCCTTCTTAAAGAACTGCTTCATCCTAAACTGTTACCAGTCTGAGTTTAATTTTACTCCTGCAGGACAAGAAGTCCATGTTACCTGTGATGAGTTAACACCTCCATGATGAATCTATCTGAAGTGAATGGATACGAACCACAGGCTTTAGGTTAGTGGAATTAAACCTCTACTGTAGAACCCTGACCTGGACCCAGGAGCTCCAAACTGGTCCAGTGGACTGGCGTCTAGTATAGTATACACACTGGTAGAGATCCAGAACGGACTTTAAAGTTTAGCTCCTAACTTCTAAATCTGTCAAAGATCAGGCCCCATCTTCTATGAAGAGATCTTCTTGTTCCAGATGTCTCCTTCAGAGCATTTGGCTGTCAGACTGCAGGTTTAATTTTGGTTCTTAAAGTAGAATGGGGCAGAGCTTTCAGTTCTCAGGTCTCTCTTTGGTGGAACCAGCTTTTGTTTCCATGCATGAAGCAGAAACCATGTCTACTGTTAAGACTCAGTTTCAGATATTCCTCTCTGATAAATCCTATAGTTAGTTATCTCAAGTTATCCTGACTCATCCCTTTAGTTCTGCTGCTCTAGACTCAGGCTGCTCTAGACCCTGCTGCTCTAGACCCAGACTGCTGGAGGACAAGCTGACCACGTCTCCTCTCTCTGCTGGCTTTACTCTCTCTACTCTCCATGTTTGTAGTTCCTGTTTTCGCTGCCACTAACTTTGTGGTCTCTTCTGTGTTTCTCTCTTTCCTGTCCTCTCAGACTCCAGTGGCTCCTTCCTGGTTCTGGATCAGCTGGAGGTTTTTCTCTTTGAAGGGAGTTCTCCTTCCCACTGTCATCCTCCTACTGTGCTGCTCAAAATGGGGGATTCCATTCAGTCTGATCAGCTGGTTCCTTTATAAACAAGACAATCTGACTGACTATCCTTTTATAATTAATCTAATGCAAATCTGGACCTGAAGGATCTGGACATCTTGTTTTGAGATGACCTGGTGTGACCTGGAGCTTTAGACAGAAACTGAACTGGACACAAAGGCTTTACTTAAAGGGACTTCCTGCAGAAGAAGTTCTGATGTACGTAGTTCCTCACCTCAGAGCACACCAAGTCATGGGTCGGATTCACCAGAACCTTGGTGTCCAGAACTTCTCCATGGTGCTGCAGAGTCCGCTGCCCTGCAGACCCAACAGAACCCAGATTAGACCAGAACCAGCTTCTGTTTCTGGTCCAAAAATACAGAACTAGAACCAGGAAGAACCTGAAGGCTGATCAGCAGAGGCTCAGCTGACTGTCACACACACACACACACACACACACACACACACACACACACACACACACACACACACACACACACAGTGAGAGAGAGACAGAGAGATAGAGAGACAGACACACCAAGTCACCACACACTCATAACTATCACTCATCTGCACGTAGCCCCTTCTAGAAACAGTGAGGTGAAGTGAGTGAGGTGTTGGATCTGGAGCTCCTCACCTCGGAGGTCCTGAGACAGGAAGTGTCTGGAGACAAAGAGCTTCAGCTGCTGGTCCAGAACTGAAACCTCCAGGTCCACCTGCCAGCAGCGCACACCTGGAACACACAGCCAGCTGATCAACACCTGCCAGTCAGAGCCCCTCCTCTCTCAGAGGAAGAAAGATGAACTAGTTTAACAACCTGAGATCATTTAAAGCAGGGGGGGCCCAACATGGCATTGCTGGTAGATCACGTGACAGGGTTGGGGCCTGGTGGCTGGGCTTCCATCCATGGGACCCAGCCCAGCCCGAACCATTTATATGGGTTCATCCACCTGTGGACCCTCCACATGCAGGAGGACCATCAAGGGTCTGGTGCAATGTGGATCAGATAGCAGACCAAGGCAGGAGCTTTGGCGGTTCGCTCTCCGGACATGGAAACTGGCTATTGGGAGATGGAACGTTACCTCTGTGACAAGCTGTAGTTTGTGAAGGAGGTTGAGCAGTACTCACCTCGACACACAGCATTGGCTCTGGAACCAAGGTCCTGTGAAGGGGGTTGGACTGGAGTTGTGTGTATGTGTGACTCTCAGCCTATATGTTGGGGTTTACGCCGGGAGATGAATGGGTATCTTCGCTGCTCCTTCGGGTTCAGGAACGGGTCCTGACTATTTGTGCTTTTGCACCAAATAACAGCTCAGAGAGTACCCAGTCTTTACGGAGGACCTGGGACGAGTGCTGGATGGCGCTCTGACTGGGGACTGCGTTGTCCTGCTGGGGGACTTCCAACACTCTCGTGGGCAGTGACCGTGTGACCTGGAGGGTTTGATTGGGAGAAACGCCTCCCCAATAGGAACCCGAGTGTTTTGTTTGTGGACTTCTGTGCAAGTCTCAGTTTAACCATAACGAACACCATCTTGGATGCCCATTGGTACACCTGGTACCAGGGCAGCCTAGGTCACTGGTCAATGATGTCCTAGTCACATCATCGGACCTGAGGTCGTGACACTCAGGTGAAGAGAGGTGCGGAGCTGTTAGCTGAGGTGGTATCAGATGGCATGAGAAGACCTGGTAGATCCAAAGGTGTGATGGTCTGCTGGGAGAACCTGTTGAGATCCACTCCACCTCCAGCAGAACTTTGACCACCCCGAGAGCAGTGGGGACATAGAGACCAGATGGACCTTGTTCTGATCTGCAACTATTGAGGTGGTGACTGCTGCCACTAAAATGTTTTTATGTAAAACGCAGTCACTACCAATCAGCAGCGGTGAGGCTGGAGAACCAGTGCTGACCTGTAGTCTCCTCCTCCTCCTCTCAACCCTTCCGGACCGTTAATTAGTTCAATGCTAGCTGTTACCTGCTGGATAAAATGCTGTGACGCTTAATGGATATATCTACTATCAGTCCTTTCCGTTTTAATCTACCTAAACGCCTCGTGTTATTTCTGTTCGCTTTGCGATCCATCGCGTTGGTTTTGTTTACAATGGGGGAAAAAAGTTTAGCTTCCGGTGGCTGAGATCAGAAAAAGGAAGCTAACTGAGGTGACTAGTTCTATTTTAGGACCGGAAAAAAGCTTCATTAGAAGGCTAAAGTCCTCCAAATGATAAACGGGACATCCCACCGGACAAAATGCAACTACAAACATAACGGAAGCCTCATTTAACCGGGTTTTACCACGGCGGCTAAACACCGGCTTTTATTGTGAAGGGCCAGCAGACTTCCGCCCTGCGGCTCGGTTCTCCGGTCCTCCAGAACCCGCTCACCTGTCTCTACCTGCCGCAGAGTCCGCTCCAGCAGCCCGGCGGGCCGCAGCAGTCCCACCAGAACCAGCGCAGAGTGGCTCGTTACCGAGGACCGAGGAGAACCGGGACCTCCGCCCCACTCCGCCGCCATCATACAGTCCGTTCACTGCTGACGTAATCACGTACAAACCCGCCCATCTGCCTTGTGCAGGAGGATCGGTCAATCAGAAAAGGGAAACTGAACCGCTGACCAATCAGAAGACCGATACACAACTTCACAAGTATCTGGATCTTTACACACACGTTCATAGTTCAAACGCTTTAAGTTAATTTATCAACAAGCTCATATGGATGTAATCTTATATTCACTGGAATCAATACAAACTAAACATACGGTTTTTTAAAGCTTTTCTTTTGGAGACGTAAAAACGCCTCCTGTAGTGGAAACGGTACTGGGTAGATCAGATTTGAGGATTTATTTCCGGGATGGATTGTTTTTTCTGTTTGCTGTGAGGAGCTGTTATTTCCGACAGTAATTTGAGCGCCTGAACGCCTCATCCAACATGTCGGAGCCCGGGCGGTGCGGGTTGTTCCTACAGAAGAAGAAGCGCTTCTGTAAGATGGTGGTCGGAAAAGGAAAACGATTCTGCGGGGAGCACGCGACCTTGGTGAGTCTACGAGCACGCGCTCAGAAACACGTGGACGGGACTGAGCTCAGTTAAAGGGTGTCATGTCATTTCCGGTCGTCAGGAGGCTGGAATCAGCCAGAACACCTGAAAAGACCCGGATGAATCTCAGCTGTGAAAATGTATCTGTTTCAGGAGGAGGAGGAGGGGGGCTGCAGAAGGATCGCCTGTCCTTTGGACCCCAAACAGTGAGTCAGAACCAAGGGGTCCAAAAGAACCAGAGGCTCCATCAGATTCAGGGGGTCCATCAGATCCAGAGGGTCCATCAGATCCAGGGGGTCCATCAGATTCAGGGGCTCCATCAGATTCAGGGGGTCCATCAGATCCAGAGGGTCCATCAGATCCAGGGGGTCCATCAGATTCAGGGGGTCCATCAGATCCAGGGGGTCCATCAGATCCAGGGGGTCCATCAGATTCAGAGGGTCTGATAAAAGCAAGGAGGGGTTCATCAGAACAATAAAGGGTCCATTAAAACCAGGGGGTTCATCAAATCAGGGGTCCAATCAGAACAAGGAGGGGCCATCAGATCTAGAGGGTCCAATTAGAATCAGAGGCTCCATCAGATTCAGGGGGTCCAAGTTACCCAAGGGGTCCATCAGATCTAGAGGGTCTGATAAAAGCAAGGAGGGGTTCATCAGAACAATAAAGGTTCCAGGGGGTTCATCAAATTCAGGGGTCCAATTAGAACAAGAAGGGGTCCATCAGAACCAGAGGGGTCCATCAGATCCAGGGTGGTCCATCAGATCCAGGGGGTCCAATCGGAACAGTAAAGGGTCCATCAGAACCAGAGGGGTCCATCAGATATACAGGGCAGTCTATCAGATCCAGGGGGTCTAATTGGAACAGTAGGGTCCATCAGAACCAGGGTGGTCCATCAGAACTGGTCTGGTTCTGACCCAGTAACTGGTCTGTCATTCTGTTTCAGCACTGTTTCTGAAGACCAACTGGAGAAACACCTGAGAAGATGTAACTCCAGAGAGAAACCTAGACCTGTGAGATTCCTTCCTTCCTTCCTTCCTTCCTTCCTTCCTTCCTTCCTTCCTTCCTTCCTTCCTTCCTTCCTTCCTTCCTTCCTTCCTTCCTTCCTTCCTTCCTTCCTTCCTTCCTTCCTTCCTTCCTTCAGTCCAGACCTAGCCCAGTGATGATCTGTTGTTCATTTGCTGGTTGTGTTGCAGGTTTATTATGTTGAGAACATCAATGCAGGACCAGCTGATGGAACCCTGAAGCTTCCACAGGTCCGACCTCACCTGCTGCAGGTTGATGATGAAGATGTGACTGTATGTCAGAGGACCCTGTCTGAGCGCAGTAAAACAGAGTTGGACTCTTTGGTGGACAAACTGAAGACAGCTGTTGAAGGTAAGGTTTTACTTGTCTTCATCACCTTAAACCTGAACAACACATCAGGTTCATGATTTCCAGTTTACCCACTGGTAACTGCTGTTACTTCCTGGTTCCCTACTGGTAACCTATTGTGGCGCTTTCACATCTGGGTCGGCTCTGGTCCGGGTAGGGTCAGTCCAGACCCACAGGGCCAGGCCTTCCTAGGAACGTGTAAGTGACCAAGCATGGGCGTTTCTCATCGCGCTGGATTCAGCAAGGACGGGAAGATTTTAACCTCTCCGTTGCTCCATGGCGTATTCTTTGGAGAATTATTCTGAGAACACATCTTCCATGCTAGGAGGTGACGACAGGAGGAAGTTGTTCGGGTTTGGCGCCATTCTGTAAAATCACTTCACACACATCGCCAGGCCAATGAGATTTACACAGTAGGTAGGCGTGAGACTTCAGCCAGCCAATCAGAACGTCACTGGTTGTGTCCTTGGGCGAGACACCCACCTTGGTGGGCTACCTGGTTACCTCAGCGTTACCTGATGGTTTCCTGCACCTGCTTCTTGGTTCAGGACTAAGGGGTTTACTTGTCTTTTGGTTGGTCTGATTTTACTGACGAATTGTCTTGTAGGACTTCAGTTTGATGTGGAGGACAGAATTCTGTCTCATCCTGTCCTCCAGGACCAACTCATCAATCCAAAGAATGGAGAGTCTGCCCAGAAACACCTGAAGCAGCAGGTAGGACCAGTTCAGCCCTCCTACTGGAGTGGATCAGGTCAAATGGACAGAAATGATGGGACTGCTTTAGGACCGGGTTCCATATCAACAGAAAATAAACAAGTAGTCACTTGAATGTGATGGTGTTATTTATTCACCTGTTGAGTAGTTTATGATTTCACCCAGTGACCACCCCACCCCCCATCCCAGAGGAGGCAGGACCTGTGGTTGTCTCCTAGTCTGACCTGCTAGGTGTTGTCAGGCCTCTATCTTAGGTCACCTGGAGGAGCTGGGTCTGCTCCAACGACAGCGCTGCTTTGTGGAGTTCGGAGCAGGTCGAGGGAAACTGTCTCACTGGATCCACGAGGCCCTGAAAGACTCAAAGACTAATGAGGATCTTCAGCTGCTGCTGGTGGAGCGTTGCAGTACCCGGTTCAAGGTCAGTACCCTCAGGCCTGTCTTGATGGACCCAATTTTAGATCCTAGGGAACACAAAAAAACACCATTTTCTTTAATATAATAATGTTTTGGACCCAAGAACCCTAGGAACTCCACAGGTATCCAGAACCTGACACAGTCAGGGATATAGACGTTGGTTTAAGCATCACGCATGAATGATCTAAATAAAAATGTAAAATGTCTTCTGTTAATCTTGTGATGGAGCTCTTAGAGGGCTAGCTCTGGTAGGGCTGGGCCGTATGGCCTAACATTGATTTTATGGTATAATTATAAGTATCTGCCGATCTGCGGTAGCGTACATGCCTTGGAATTTCCCTTGGAAACCTTAGAGCAGGGGTTAAAGTTCTCCGTCGTGGGGACAGAATTCTGTCAAATGGGACTTAGGAGAAAAAAGTTCCGTCAGATCTCCCTCTCGCTCGCCAGTAAATAAAGATACGTGACGTGAGAATAATGAAGGTCATGGACGCGATTTTGCAAACAGCGTTCTGTGGCGCACTGCTCAGGAACAGGCCCTGTAAAGGACTGGCCAAAACCATGCCCCCCCGCGGCGCAGCGCTGACATCTCTGGCGTTCAGCCTTTAGCGTGCACGGAGGAGACGAGTCCCCACCAGTACCCAGCAGAAAGAGCGCTGCATCCCCGCCAATAAAAACACAGCACCGCAGCAAAACGAGATGCTGTGCGTCCACGTGAAGGAGGCGTGGTCTGGATAAACCGGTCCGGAACGAGCCTCTCGGTCCAGGATGTACACTAGCGGTTAGTGAGACCAGATGTCCTGTTTTGTGCAGGATTGTCCTGTAGTTTCATTACTTTTTTGACGTCCGAAAAAATGAGACACTGTCCCGCATTGACCCTCGACGCATCATCACCCGCAATGGTTTGTGCTCTAAAAAGTTCAAACGGTTTTTGAAAGAAGAGAAGTTTCTCTTTCAGCTCAGCAAAGTGTTCTTATGGTTATTTATGTTCTGCAGTTACATTAGATGTGCGAGTCAACCTCCCTCTCACACAGGAACGTAGCAGGTAGGAGAAGAAATGAGTGACACAGAGAAAAAGCCAACGGAGGGGGAGTAATAAACTGTAGCCAAGCGGTAGAGTAACCACCTTTCATGTCGGAGGTCCGGGGTTCAAATCCAGGTCTGAGCACATCAGATGTTATTTTTTCTTTAAGAAAATAAATAATGAATAAATTATTTATATTATTGATTTTGCGTATTTTACTACTAGCGATCCATGCATCCTCCACCTGCACAGAAGTCCATTTTGACCGGGCCGGTCTCCAGCAGAGCTCCGCCCCCCCCCCTTTAACCCCTGCGTTAGAGCCTCTGATGAGTCGGTCTCACGTTGGACCAGGAAATCCTTGGACTCCTTTAGCCCCTTTCGGACTGTAGCAACCTTTTGTAGTTCCTGTAATCTTTTCAGGAACCAGGCCATTTTTCACGTGTTCGGACAGACAGGAACTAGGGACCATGGCCCCTATGGCCCCCATAGACCCTCTGAGGCGGGGTCTTTCTGTGGTTCCAGTGGAACCCGTATGATGTGTTTGGTGAACCCGTTTAAGCTACACCCCTTGTAATATTTTTGTTAGACTATAAATTAGTTTTCTTATTTAAGAACAGCTTTGAGGCCAAAAGACGCAGCCGTGTAGAAAATAAGCTGTTTTCAAATGTTAGACACAGAATCCTCCCAGCTGAGAGCAAAGTAAGTTTTTTCCTCCTGCTGGTGATTTATTTACTCAACTCCGTGACAGACAGGGTCAACAGCCCATCTTCAGAAAATACATGTATTAAAATATTAACCATGGTGGTGGGGAGGGAAACAGAGACTGGCTTTTTTCCAGTTTTTCCAAAAACACCTGTAAGAATGTATGTGTCCTTCCAGGTTTTAGTTGAGAACCCCTGCCCTAGGACTTCAGAACATTTTAGAACCAAGTGTGTCTGTGAGTGAGAGGCTGAAATAAAGCTAGAGAGAAATATTTATGCAGAACCTTGATATGTAATGAGTAGAACCACAGGACCTCGTTCTCCGTCACTGATCATAAAATGGACTTCATGTGTTCCAGGTGGACGGGAAGCATAAGGACACCGAAGCTGAGTTTGAAAGGCTGCAGGTGGACATTCAGCACTTGGACCTGAGTAAGAAAGCGACATCTGAGTGTGGTCCAGAGTCTGTGTGAAGGTTTCATCAGATCAGAATCTGTTTTCAGGTAAAGTTCCCCTGCTGAGGCAGAAGAAGCTCCCGTTGGTCGGAGTCGGTAAACACCTGTGTGGAGCAGCCACAGGTGAATAACTCCCAACCAGCACTGACCCGTTACTTGTAAGAGCTAGGTGGGACATTGGAGATGTCCAGCTGTCCTTTCTCAGGTTGACGTCCCTGGTTCTGTCCTGTCCTCAGATCTGGCTCTGCGCTGCTTACTGGAAACAGCTGGAGTCAAAGAGGAGACATCAGCAGCTCCAAAACACTTCAAACCATCCGACCCACCAGAGCCAAGGCCATGTGATGGTCCAGAGACAGTCCCACCCTACTCTGGTCCAGGTTCTGGTCCGGGTCCGGTGCTTGGGCTGGCAGTGGCACTGTGCTGCCATCATCGCTGTGAGTGGCGCCACTTTGTAGGCCAGCAGTTCTTCCTGCAGAAAGGACTTGGACCAGCAGAGTTCTCCTCCTTCTGCCGCATGTCAAGTTGGGCCACATGTGGGCTACGACCAGCCAATCAGGAGCCTTTGTCACAGGATACCACCAATCAGAGAGGAGACGACGAAGCACACGAACCAGCAGAGGAAACAGATGCTGTTGCCAGGTAATCATGTGACTTTTGACCTTCATGAAATGAAAATAAAAGTCCAGTAAATGGAGGATCAATCAGTGTCCAGGAGCTTCAGGAACCTTAAAGTCTGATTGGTTCAGTAGATTCAGACTTTGTGTAGTTTTCCTTCTGATTACAGTGAGTGCAGAATTATTAGTCAAATGAGTATTTTGACCACATCATCCTCTTTATGCATGTTGTCTTACTCCAAGCTGTATAGGCTCAAAGCCTACTACCAATGAAGCATATCAGGTGATGTGCGTCTCTGTAATGAGAAGGGGTGTGGTCTAATGACATCAACACCCTATATCAGGTGTGCATAATTATTAGGCAACTTCCTTTCCTTTGGCAAAATGGGTCAAAAGAAGGACTTGACAGGCTCAGAAAAGTCAAAAATAGTGAGATATCTTGCAGAGGGATGCAGTACACTTAAAATAGCAAAGCTTCTGAAGCGTGATCATCGAACAATCAAGCGTTTCATTCAAAATAGTCAACAGGGTCGCAAGAAGCGTGTGGAAAAACCAAGGCGCAAAATAACTGCCCATGAACTGAGAAGAGTCCAGCGTGCAGCTGCCAAGATGCCACTTGCCACCAGTTTGGCCATATTTCAGAGCTGCAACATCACTGGAGCGCCCAAAAGCACAAGGTGTGCAATACTCAGAGACATGGCCAAGGTAAGAAAGGCTGAAAGACGACCACCACTGAACAAGACACACAAGCTGAAACGTCAGGACTGGGCCAAGAAATATCTCCAGACTGAGTTTTCTAAGGTTTTATGGACTGATGGAATGAGAGTGAGTCTTGATGGGCCAGATGGATGGGCCCGTGGCTGACTGGTAAAGGGCAGAGAGCTCCAGTCCCACTCAGACGCCAGCAAGGTGGAGGTGGAGGACTGGTTTGGGCTGGTATCATCAAAGATGAGCTTGTGGGGCCTTTTCGGGTTGAGGATGGAGTCAAGCTCAACTCCCAGTCCTACTGCCAGTTTCTGGAAGACGCCTTCTTCAAGCAGTGGTACAGGAAGAAGTCTGCATCCTTCAAGAAAAACATGATTTTCATGCAGGACAATGCTCCATCACACGCGTCCAAGTACTCCACAGCGTGGCTGGAGAGAAAGGGTATAAAAGAAGGAAAACTAATGACATGGCCTCCTTGTTCACCTGATCTGAACCCCATTGAGAACCTGTGGTCCATCATCAAATGTGAGATTTACAAAGAGGGAAACCAGTACACCTCTCTGAACAGTGTCTGGGAGGCTGTGGTTGCTGCTGCACGCAATGTTGATGGTGAACAGATCAAAACACTGACAGAATCCATGGATGGCAGGCTTTGGAGTGTCCTTGCAAAGAAAGGTGGCTATATTGGTCACTGATTTGTTTTTGAATGTCAGAAATGTTTATTTCTGAATGTGGAGATGTTACATTGGTTTCACTGGTAAAAATAAATCATTGAAATGGGTAGATATTTGTTTTTGTTAAGTTGCCTAATAATTATGCACACCTGATATAGGGTGTTGATGTCATTAGACCACACCCCTTCTCATTACAGAGATGCACATCACCTGATATGCTTCATTGGTAGTAGGCTTTGAGCCTATACAGCTTGGAGTAAGACAACATGCATAAAGAGGACGATGTGGTCAAAATACTCATTTGCCTAATAATTCTGCACTGCCTGTATATAATAAATGGGGTGGGTTTTAGCATTTAAGGGCAGGGTTCAGGTCTTACTTGTCATCCTGACATCCTGGGACCCAAATGCATTCCCAGACCAGCCTGGAGATATAATCTCTCCAATGCCTCCTGTGTTGACCTGGGGGCCTCTTTCCTGAAACACCACCCCAGGGAGGTCCAGGAGGCCTCCTGACCAGATGAACCTCCTCAGCTGGCTCCTCTCCACCTGGAGGAGCAAAGAGACCCTCCTAGATGTTCCCACTGAGACCAGGTCTGACTCACTGAAGAGGCCACCCCCCACAGGGGGACTTGTTACACAGGAATCGGGGACTCTGTAGTTTCACCACTGAATCTGCCTACATGGAGATAAATCACGCTGCTGCTGCTGCTGGTGAAGTCTGTTCATCAAGTGAAAGACCATCAGAAGTGTAAAAACTGACCAGTAACAACCAGAAGTGTGTTAAATATTTCCTTTATTGTCACTGTACACATAACGCTGCTCTTCTCAGTGAAGCAGGGCGACTTATGACGATGTCTCACTTACGGCGTCCATCTTTCTTGGTGCAGCTTCCTGACGGCGGCGGAGCGTCAGCAGCTGGGTCGTCTCTGCAAACTGCTGATCGACAGCGGGAGGTGCCACTTCCTGCAGACAAGAGGCTTCAGTAGTAAGCTGATTGGTTACGTGGACTCTGAGGTCACTCTGGAGAACGTCTTACTGACTGCTGTTCCCTCAGAGTCCTGATGTTTCTGCTCCAGATGTTCATGTTTGTGTTGATCCTCTAATGGTTTTATTAAAGTCTGAATGGTTCTGTCGACAGCTGTGGAGTTCTGTCCATAAACATCTACTGGAAAAACCTGTCCTGGTTCAGATCCGGTTTATTGTGATGTGAAGGTTCCACTTACTGGACTTTAACACGTTCCATTCCCCTGCTTTCAAAAACTTCGTAAAGGTTCCTAAAATCTACTGGATACAGCAGGAGACCTGAGGTCAGCATCCTCCTCTGAAGGGTTGAGAACAGAAATCAGCAAGTCAGAGACACGTCAGCGGGTCAGAGACACGTCAGCGGGTCAGAGACACGTCAGCAGGTCAGAGACACGTCAGCGGGTCAGAGACACGTCAGCGGGTCAGAGACACGTCAGCAGGTCAGAGACACGTCAGCGGGTCAGAGACACGTCAGAGGGTCAGAGACACATCAGCAGGTCAGAGACACAGCAGGTCAGAGACACGTCAGCAGGTCAGACACAGCAGGTCAGAGACACATTAGCAGGTCAGAGACACATCAGCAGGTCAGAGACACGTTAGCAGGTCAGAGACACGTCAGCAGGTCAGAAACACGTCATCGGGTCAGAAACATGACATTATGTCAGAGACACGTCAGCGGGTCAGAAACACATCATTGGGTCAGAAACACGTCAGCAGGTCAGAGACACGTCAGCGGGTCAGAGACACGTCAGCGGGTCAGAAACGCATCATTGGGTCAGAAACACGTCAGCGGGTCAGAGACACGTCAGCGGGTCAGAAACACGTCAGCGGGTCAGAAACACGTCAGCAGGTCAGAAACACATCATTGGGTCAGAGACACGTCAGCGGGTCAGAAACACAGCAGGTCAGAGACACGTCAGCAGGTCAGACACAGCAGGTCAGAGACACATTAGCAGGTCAGAGACACATCAGCAGGTCAGAGACACGTTAGCAGGTCAGAGACACGTCAGCAGGTCAGAGACACGTCAGCGGGTCAGAGACACGTTAGCAGGTCAGAGACACGTTAGCAGGCCAGAGACACGTCAGCAGGTCAGAGACACGTCATTGGGTCAGAAACACGTCATTATGTCAGAGACACGTCAGCGGGTCAGAAACACGTCAGCAGGTCAGAAACACGTCAGCAGGTCAGAAACACGTCAGCAGGTCAGAGACACGTCATTGGGTCAGAGACACGTTAGCAGGTCAGAGACACGTTAGCAGGCCAGAGACACGTCAGCAGGTCAGAGACACGTCATCGGGTCAGAAACACGTCATCGGGTCAGAAACATGACATTATGTCAGAGACACGTCAGCGGGTCAGAAACACATCATTGGGTCAGAAACACGTCAGCAGGTCAGAGACACGTCAGCGGGTCAGAAACACGTCAGCGGGTCAGAAACACATCATTGGGTCAGAGACACGTCAGCGGGTCAGAGACACGTCAGCGGGTCAGAAACACGTCAGCAGGTCAGAAACACATCATTGGGTCAGAGACACGTCAGCGGGTCAGAGACACGTCAGCGGGTCAGAAACACGTCAGCGGGTCAGAAACGCTTCATTGGGTCAGAGACACGTCAGCGGGTCAGAAACACGTCAGCGGGTCAGAAACGCTTCATTGGGTCAGAACCCTTTGGTCGTCAGATGACAATCAGAAGATTGGGACCGTGTCCACAGGTCTGGACTAGTGGTTGGCTCGGTGCACATTGAGCACAGCGTATGCTCTCTTTCTAGCCTCCTTGATGTAGATCTTCATGAACTCCCGTCCAAACATCTCTCTTTCCTCTTCGTCTTCTCCATCCTCAGCCAGCGTCCTCGGAGGGAGAGTCAGGTCCAGAGCCAGAGGGTTGTCTCTGAAATTCACAAACCTGCTCCAGAAAAGACCCAGAAGACACATCTTGATTAGTGGACAGAGAAGACCTAAAGACAAATCAATGGAACCGTGGACAAACTAACCTGAGGTTGGACATGTCCTCCATTAGTGCTGGGATGTCCCTCAGCCGGTTGCTGCTGAGGACCAGAGTGTCTAGACTTGCCATCCTGCTGATGTTTTCTGGGATCTTCTCCAGCTTGTTCCTCTGCAGCCACAGTGTATGCAGCTTGTCCATCCTGAGGACAAATACGTCTCAGTGGAACTGCTTAATCCATGCTCAGCTCAAGTGTCCCTCTGTGTCCTACCTATGGATGTCCTCAGGTAGGTGCTGCAGACAGTTCCCGCCCATATCGAGCCACTGGAGCTCCGGCAGCGAGACCACACAGTCTGGAAGGACACTGAAGCTGTTCATGGACAGGTCCAGGTGCTGCAGTCGGCTCAGGTTCCTCAGCTGGAGGACAGACAGACCAGACCACAGGTCCCCATCAAGATCAGGTCTACAAATATCTGCTGACACTACGGCTGGTAGATGTCCAAGTTTCCCACTTTTAAAATCTAGTACCTGAGCTGGAGTCGGTTTAGACCAGAACCTGGTTTAGACCTGAATCTGAACTGACCTGGTCTGGACTGAGACCCTGTCTAGAATTATACTGAGTCTGGACTGATGACTGGTCTAGAATCATTCTGGACTGAGACCTGGTCTGGACTGATACTTACTCTAGAATCATACAGGTCTGGATTGATACCTGATCTAGAATCATACGGGATCTGGACTGATACCTGGTCTAGAATCATACTGGGTCTGGACTGATACCTGTTCTAGAATCATACTGGGTCTGGACTGATACCTGGTCTAGAATCATATGGGATCTGGACTGATAACTGGTCTAGAATCATACTGGTCTGGACTGATACCTGGTCTAGAATCATATGGGATCTGGACTGATAACTGGTCTAGAATCATACTGGTCTGGACTGATACCTGGTCTAGAATCATACTGGGTCTGGACTGATACCTGGTCTAGAATCATACAGGGTCTGGATTGATACCTGGTCTAGAATCATACTGGGTCTGGATTGATACCTGGTCTAGAATCATACTGGGTCTGGACTGATACCTGGTCTAGAATCATAGGGGTCTGGACTGATACCTGGTCTGGAAGTTCATTCAGGTCCCGGTTCATGGCAAGGTCCAGTCTCTCTAGACTCTCACATCCACTCAGCTCTTCAGGAATAAGCTGGATTCTGTTGTAGCTCAGCATCAGTTCCCTGAGCCGGGTCAGCTTTCCTGAGACCAGAACCAGGACTACATGAATCCAGATCATCAAATCTGGATCCCAGTAGGAGGAACTCCACTTTGAGTTAAACTCACCGATCTGCTTTGGGATCTCAGAGACCGTGTTACGGGAGAGGTCCAGGACCAGAAGATTCTGGAAGCTGGAGATGAAATGAGGGATCGTCATCAGGCCGGTACGATGGAGCTGCCACTCCTGGACCTGGCTGAGCTGGACTAGACATCCTGGCAAGGACTAACAAAACCAGAAACATGTCAATCAGCAATTCAGGATCAGGAAATCCAGTCCATGTCCTGGGAGAGACGGTACCTTCCACTCCTCATGTTCAATTCGTAGGACGAGTCTTCCGTCTTCAATCTGGAGCTTCTCCTTCAGCTGAGCTAGAAGCACTCGGTCTTCCCAGGCTCCGACACCAAGTCTGGACAAGCAAAGAAAAGACCATCTAGATCTAGAAAACGGACATCTCAGGGTTCAGTCTGGAGATTTCAACCGAAGCCTGAACAGGTTCAGAGATCCAGTTTATTTTCCCATCATTTCAAAAAAGCTACTGGTGCCCTGCGAGGTGATATTAGTACTACTACTAGAACTACACCAGCTCCATGCTGAAACCAGCAGCAGCAGGGAGAGTTACTTCCTGTGACTGGATGCGTGGAAGAATCCTCGCTGAGCTCAAGTTGGCGTTTAACTAGAGTTCTTGATCAGTGGTGTGCTGCACGTTGCTCAGCTTAGCGCAGAAACACAGAATGGTTTCCACCACCTCCTGTCTAAAAGCATCCCTCAGTCATATTCCTGAATGCTTGGTGATCTACTTTAATCGACACAGAGGTCGGCGGATCAGTGACCCCTGATTTACACATTTTGCTTTAGAGTTAAACTCAACATAAAAATATGTCTCATCAAGAAACATAAAACTTGTAGTTAGTAAAAACTCATGCACACGGGCCTGTTGAACAGGAGGACCTCCATTAATTGTTTTCATTTCTTCTAAAGGAATATCTGATTTTGCACGAGTGACTTTGTGAGACTTCAGGGCACCGGACTGGAGACTCAAGGCCAAGTCATACTCCTCGAGAACTCAGCTGCTGAAGTCCTTCAGCAATGTGTCGTACAGGTGGGCGGAGTCTGACCTGCTAGTGGCTCCTCCCCTGGGGGTCCTCCTTTGCTGGTCCTCCTGTTCCTCCTTCCTCTTTTTGATTCGGGTCTCCCACAGAGCCTTGATGGAGCTCACAGAGCCACATGCCACCACACCCACCATGTCAAAGGTCACATCTGGGCCCAACTGATGACCTCTGACCCCTTGGCTTCAGCATCTCTACACAGCAGGTCGTCCTGGAAGACACCAGATCTGAACAGTGATCAGTAGGTTTCATAAACAGCTGTACAGTCGGTAAACACACCACAGGTACAGTACAGGCAGTAAACACATCACAGATACAGTCGGTAAACACATCACAGATACAGTACAGGCAGTAAACACACCACAGATACAGTCGGTAAACACACCACAGATACAGTCGGTAAACACACCACAGATACAGTCGGTAAACACACCACAGATACAGTCGGTAAACACACCACAGATACAGTCGGTAAACACACCACAGGTACAGTCGGTAAACACACCACAGATACAGTCGGTAAACACACCACAGATACAGTCGGTAAACACACCACAGGTACAGTCGGTAAACACACCACAGATACAGTCGGTAAACACACCACAGGTACAGTCGGTAAACACGCCACAGTCGGTAAACACGCCACAGTCGGTAAACACGCCACAGGTACAGTCGGTAAACACACCACAGGTACAGTCGGTAAACACACCACAGGTACAGTCGGTAAGCACACCACAGGTACAGTCGGTAAACACACCACAGGTACAGTCGGTAAACACACCACAGATATAGTCGGTAAACACACCACAGATACAGTCGGTAAACACACCACAGATACAGTCGGTAAGCACACCACAGATACAGTCGGTAAACACACCACAGATACAGTCGGTAAACACGGCACAGGTACAGTCTGTAAACACGCCACAGATACAGTCGGTAAACACACCACAGGTACAGTCGGTAAGCACACCACAGATACAGTCGGTAAGCACACCACAGGTACAGTCGGTAAACACACCACAGTCGGTAAACACGCCACAGATACAGTCGGTAAACACACCACAGTCGGTAAACACACCACAGATACAGTCGGTAAACACACCACAGTCGGTAAACACGCCACAGTCGGTAAACACGCCACAGTCGGTAAACACACCACAGGTACAGTCGGTAAACACACCACAGGTACAGTCGGTAAGCACACCACAGGTACAGTCGGTAAACACACCACAGGTACAGTCGGTAAACACACCACAGGTACAGTCGGTAAACACACCACAGGTACAGTCGGTAAACACACCACAGGTACAGTCGGTAAGCACACCACAGGTACAGTCGGTAAACACACCACAGATACAGTCGGTAAACACACCACAGGTACAGTCGGTAAACACACCACAGGTACAGTCGGTAAACACACCACAGATATAGTCGGTAAACACACCACAGATACAGTCGGTAAGCACACCACAGATACAGTCGGTAAACACACCACAGATACAGTCGGTAAACACACCACAGATACAGTCGGTAAACACACCACAGGTACAGTCGGTAAACACACCACAGATATAGTCGGTAAACACACCACAGATACAGTCGGTAAACACACCACAGATACAGTCGGTAAACACACCACAGGTACAGTCGGTAAACACACCACAGATACAGTCGGTAAACACACCACAGGTACAGTCGGTAAACACACCACAGATACAGTCGGTAAGCACACCACAGGTACAGTCGGTAAACACACCACAGATACAGTCGGTAAACACACCACAGATACAGTCAGTAAACACACCACAGATACAGTCGGTAAACACACCACAGGTACAGTCGGTAAACACACCACAGGTACAGTCGGTAAACACGCCACAGGTACAGTCGGTAAACACGCCACAGGTACAGTCGGTAAACACGCCACAGGTACAGTCGGTAAACACACCACAGATACAGTCGGTAAACACACCACAGATACAGTCGGTAAACACACCACAGATACAGTCGGTAAACACACCACAGATACAGTCAGTAAACACGCCACAGGTACAGTCGGTAAACACGCCACAGTCGGTAAACACGCCACAGGTACAGTCGGTAAACACACCACAGATACAGTCGGTAAACACACCACAGATACAGTCGGTAAACACACCACAGGTACAGTCGGTAAACACGCCACAGGTACAGTCGGTAAACACGCCACAGGTACAGTCGGTAAACACGCCACAGGTACAGTCGGTAAACACGCCACAGATACAGTCGGTAAACACACCACAGATACAGTCGGTAAACACACCACAGATACAGTCGGTAAACACACCACAGATACAGTCGGTAAACACGCCACAGTCGGTAAACACGCCACAGTCGGTAAACACGCCACAGGTACAGTCGGTAAACACGCCACAGGTACAGTCGGTAAACACGCCACAGGTACAGTCGGTAAACACGCCACAGGTACAGTCGGTAAACACGCCACAGGTACAGTCGGTAAACACGCCACAGGTACAGTCGGTAAACACACCACAGGTACTGTCGGTAAGCACACCACAGGTACAGTCGGTAAACACGCCACAGGTACAGTCGGTAAACACGCCACAGATACAGTCGGTAAACACACCACAGGTACAGTCGGTAAACACACCACAGGTACAGTCGGTAAACACACCACAGATACAGTCGGTAAACACACCACAGATACAGTCGGTAAACACGCCACAGGTACAGTCGGTAAACACACCACAGATACAGTCGGTAAACACACCACAGATACAGTCGGTAAACACGCCACAGGTACAGTCGGTAAACACACCACAGGTACAGTCGGTAAACACACCACAGGTACAGTCGGTAAACACGCCACAGGTACAGTCGGTAAACACGCCACAGGTACAGTCGGTAAACACACCACAGATACAGTCGGTAAACACACCAACAGTCGGTAAACACGCCACAGTCGGTAAACACGCCACAGGTACAGTCGGTAAACACGCCACAGGTACAGTCGGTAAACACACCACAGGTACAGTCGGTAAACACACCACAGGTACAGTCGGTAAACACACCACAGGTACAGTCGGTAAACACACCACAGATACAGTCGGTAAACACACCACAGGTACAGTCGGTAAACACGCCCAGTACAGTCGGTAAACACGCCACAGATACAGTCGGTAAACACGCCACAGATACAGTCGGTAAACACGCCACAGATACAGTCGGTAAACACACCACAGATACAGTCGGTAAACACACCACAGATACAGTCGGTAAACACACCACAGATACAGTCGGTAAACACACCACAGGTACAGTCAGTAAACACGCCACAGATACAGTCGGTAAACACACCACAGATACAGTCGGTAAACACGCCACAGGTACAGTCAGTAAACACACCACAGGTACAGTCGGTAAACACACCACAGGTACAGTCGGTAAACACACCACAGATACAGTCGGTAAACACACCACAGGTACAGTCGGTAAACACACCACAGATACAGTCGGTAAACACACCACAGATACAGTCGGTAAACACACCACAGGTACAGTCGGTAAACACACCACAGATACAGTCGGTAAACACGCCACAGTCAGTAAACACACCACAGGTACAGTCGGTAAACACACCACAGTCAGTAAACACACCACAGGTACAGTCGGTAAACACACCACAGGTACAGTCGGTAAACACACCACAGGTACAGTCGGTAAACACACCACAGATACAGTCGGTAAACACACCACAGATACAGTCGGTAAACACACCACAGATACAGTCGGTAAACACGCCACAGTCGGTAAACACGCCACAGGTACAGTCGGTAAACACGCCACAGGTACAGTCGGTAAACACGCCACAGATACAGTCGGTAAACACACCACAGATATAGTCGGTAAACACACCACAGATACAGTCGGTAAACACACCACAGATACAGTCGGTAAACACACCACAGGTACAGTCGGTAAACACACCACAGATACAGTCGGTAAACACACCACAGATACAGTCGGTAAACACACCACAGGTACAGTCGGTAAACACACCACAGGTACAGTCGGTAAACACGCCACAGGTACAGTCGGTAAACACGCCACAGGTACAGTCGGTAAACACGCCACAGATACAGTCGGTAAACACGCCACAGATACAGTCAGTAAACACACCACAGATACAGTCGGTAAACACACCACAGATACAGTCGGTAAACACACCACAGTTACAGTCGGTAAACACACCACAGATACAGTCAGTAAACACACCACAGATACAGTCGGTAAACACACCACAGATACAGTCAGTAAACACACCACAGATACAGTCGGTAAACACGCCACAGGTACAGTCAGTAAACACACCACAGATACAGTCGGTAAACACACCACAGATACAGTCGGTAAACACACCACAGATACAGTCGGTAAACACACCACAGGTACAGTCGGTAAACACACCACAGATATAGTCGGTAAACACGCCACAGGTACAGTCGGTAAACACACCACAGGTACAGTCGGTAAACACACCACAGATACAGTCGGTAAACACACCACAGGTACAGTCGGTAAACACACCACAGGTACAGTCGGTAAACACACCACAGGTACAGTCGGTAAACACACCACAGGTACAGTCGGTAAACACACCACAGATACAGTCGGTAAACACACCACAGATATAGTCGGTAAACACACCACAGATACAGTCGGTAAACACACCACAGGTACAGTCGGTAAACACACCACAGGTACAGTCGGTAAACACACCACAGGTACAGTCGGTAAACACACCACAGGTACAGTCGGTAAACACACCACAGGTACAGTCAGTAAACACACCACAGATACAGTCGGTAAACACACCACAGGTACAGTCGGTAAACACACCACAGATACAGTCGGTAAACACGCCACAGGTACAGTCGGTAAACACGCCACAGGTACAGTCGGTAAACACGCCACAGATACAGTCGGTAAACACGCCACAGATACAGTCAGTAAACACACCACAGATACAGTCGGTAAACACACCACAGATACAGTCGGTAAACACACCACAGATACAGTCGGTAAACACACCACAGATACAGTCGGTAAGCACACCACAGATACAGTCGGTAAACACACCACAGGTACAGTCGGTAAACACACCACAGGTACAGTCGGTAAACACACCACAGGTACAGTCGGTAAACACACCACAGGTACAGTCGGTAAACACACCACAGGTACAGTCGGTAAACACACCACAGGTACAGTCGGTAAACACACCACAGGTACAGTCGGTAAACACACCACAGGTACAGTCGGTAAACACA
>SSNR01000280.1:611791-621807 GCA_006937965.1 Callopanchax toddi
CGCCACAGATACAGTCGGTAAACACGGCACAGGTACAGTCGGTAAACACACCACAGATACAGTCGGTAAACACGGCACAGATACAGTCGGTAAACACGCCACAGGTACAGTCGGTAAACACGCCACAGGTACAGTCGGTAAACATGCCACAGGTACAGTCGGTAAACACGCCACAGGTACAGTCGGTAAACACACCACAGATACAGTCGGTAAACACACCACAGATACAGTCGGTAAACACACCACAGATACAGTCGGTAAACACGCCACAGGTACAGTCGGTAAACACGCCACAGTCGGTAAACACCACAGATACAGTCGGTAAACACACCACAGGTACAGTCGGTAAACACACCACAGGTACAGTCGGTAAACACACCACAGATACAGTCGGTAAACACACCACAGTCGGTAAACACGCCACAGGTACAGTCGGTAAACACGCCACAGTCGGTAAACACGCCACAGTCGGTAAACACGCCACAGGTACAGTCGGTAAACACGCCACAGATACAGTCGGTAAACACGCCACAGGTACAGTCGGTAAACACACCACAGGTACAGTCGGTAAACACACCACAGATACAGTCGGTAAACACACCACAGGTACAGTCGGTAAACACACCACAGGTACAGTCGGTAAGCACCCCACAGGTACAGTCGGTAAACACACCACAGATACAGTCGGTAAACACGCCACAGTCGGTAAACACGCCACAGCCGGTAAACACGCCACAGGTACAGTCGGTAAACACGCCACAGTCGGTAAACACGCCACAGGCACAGTCGGTAAACACACCACAGGTACAGTTGGTAAGCACACCACAGGTACCGTCGGTAAGCACACCACAGGTACAGTCGGTAAACACACCACAGGTACAGTCGGTAAACACACCACAGATACAGTCGGTAAACACACCACAGGTACAGTCGGTAAACACACCACAGGTACAGTCGGTAAACACGCCACAGATACAGTCGGTAAACACACCACAGGTACAGTCGGTAAACACGCCACAGATACAGTCGGTAAACACGCCACAGGTACAGTCGGTAAACACACCACAGATACAGTCGGTAAACACGCCACAGGTACAGTCGGTAAACACACCACAGATACAGTCGGTAAACACTCCACAGGTACAGTCGGTAAACACTCCACAGGTACAGTCGGTAAAGTTATTGTAAAGTTAGTTTGAACTCTGGTTTTCTAGGTTGACCTCTGACTCCTCCTCCTTTCTGGAGCAGCACTGGACTCAGATTGTCTGGTAAAGTTGGACAACGACCTCCTAATGGCTGCTGATGCAGAAAGATGCTCTGGTCTGAATGAATCCTCCCTCTCAGGCCTTCCAGCCAATCAGAATGCAGCAGCCAGACTGACCTAACCCTAGCAGGTGAACTCACTTCACCTGATTTTACTTTCTTTACACTGGATTCCTGTAGAAGTTGGAAGAAGTTTCTAAGGTCTCGTGCTCACCTACAGAGCTCTGAATGTCCAGGCTCCTGACTAACTAGCTCAGCTTCCATCCTCATGTAACCTTTGACCCCTATTTCAGCTTCTATCTTCATGTGACGGGGTTTTAATCAAAGTTTCCTCCTGAGACAGACCTTTAAAAAAGTCCACAGGTGAGCCCAGGTGTAGGCTGAACATTGTCCTTTATTTTCTTTTCACCTCCCAGTATTTACAGCTCCCACAGTGTATACTCAAACAACTGTTACCTGTTACCTCACAGCCCCTCCCACTGGGCGTCACCTTGTCTGATCCTTATTTATCTAAACAAGCAAAAACACACATTTACCTGCAGCAATTTACTTTACAGCTGAATAATGAATACAAACATTTAAATAGGTAACAAAACAAATATCACATAACCATGACAATAGGTCACATGACCATGAAATCACAAAAACCCCGTCACACCCACTTCTGCAGTAAGAGTGTCATGTCCATGTGTGATGTCACCACTGGTTTACCAAGTGTGCACGTTACTGTGTTAAATCAACGTGTGTGTGTGTGTGTGTGTGTGCTGAACATGACACTCCCAGCTGCTCACGGCTTAAACACTCTGACTGTGGTGCACGGTGCTAATCTGGGACGGCTAGACAATGTCACTCCATCACACTTCTGTAACCTTTGACCCCTAGCTAAAAACCTGCTGGCTGTTCCTCACACTAAACTAAGGGGGGCAGGGCCTTCCAGGATCTGGCTTCAAGACTGTGGAACAGTTTGACTCTCAACCTTGAAAACACTCAATAAAACTTTATTAATCCATAAACACAATCACTATAAACACAGCAGTGAGAAGAACAACAGAGGAAGGACCAGCCTGATGAGTCAGCAGTGAAAGAAGCTGCAGCCAGAATGGAATATTTACACATTACAAACATTTACAGTGTGTTTAGGAAAGATTCCCCCATTGACAGACTTTCACCAGCTTTATTTATCCAATGCAACCTATAACATCCAACTTAGACAATCACAATCATAGTTCAGGAACATTTTCAGACATAAAAAACAAGAAATACTGGGATTAATAAAGGACCACCCCCTTCCTGTCAGGGGAAGTTAGTAGACCATGATTACTGGCTCCCACCCACCTGTGATCAGTGATCAATGTAATCAGTGAAGCATAAAAACAGCTGCTTCTCTTGCTTGGTAGTGAAACTGACAACAATCAGCTGGCTATGGGTGGCAAGACTTTCAAAAGGTTTTAGGGATAGAGCTGTGGACAGACATAAGGCAGGAGATGAATAAAAAAACCCTCTAAGGCTTTATCAACCAAAGGAGCAGTAACGTCTATAAGGAAGTGGCTGTTTGACACAACTAGGACCCTCCCTGGATCTGGTCAGACCTCCAAAGTGGATAGAAGAGCAAGGAGGAAACTGGTAGGAGGGGCTGCTACCACTCTGAAGGAGTTAAAGGACGTTATGACAAAGGGTGGTCATTCTGTGCATGTGACAACAATCTCACAAGCTCCACAGATGTGGCTTG
Source organism: Callopanchax toddi (assembly GCA_006937965.1). Lineage (NCBI taxonomy): Eukaryota > Metazoa > Chordata > Actinopteri > Cyprinodontiformes > Nothobranchiidae > Callopanchax > Callopanchax toddi. The sequence continues at coordinate 614,784 of SSNR01000280.1, forward strand.
TTGTGAAGGGTCGCAAAGAAAAAGCCACTTCTCAAGAAAGGTCACAGTAAAGCTGGTTGAGCTTTGCCAGAAGATTCCAAACAGGAAAAGGTCTGATGGTCAGAGGAGACCAAAATGGAACCATTTGGCCTCAACACCAAACCGTACACCTGGAGTAAAGGAGGTAAGAAGCACAGCTCTGAGAGCAAAGATAGATACTTGATTCAGTCCCAGAGGGGAATTCATGATGTCATCTTGTTTAGACTAGGTCCTGATTTGACCTGTGTTGTTCTGAGTTTTGTGATGTTTCCTATATCTGTGGAAGGAGCTCTATAAATATATTTTACTTAATTCAACAGTCAGGCTGGTATCTTCCTTTGAGCTCCAACTTATTAAACTGGGGAGACTGGACCTGTTCTGTGGTATACTCTGACCTCTTTACCAGGAGTTTCTCCAGTCTCATGGACTCTTTTACATTTACCCAGCATGCATCTGGCCCCACACCCACCAAAGTTCATCCACCGGACCTTGTTTTGACCTTAGGTCTGAATATTAAGTGTTTGTTCTGAGAACATTGATATTTCTGATCATGGCTGTATTTTCTCCATCTGGTTAGTTCAGGTTTGCTCAATGTGAAACCCTTCATCATCTCCTGGTAATGATGCTGATTCTTTACCCAACCTCTTTAATGATCAGTGTCTTTGTTCTGGACATCTGTCCAGTTAGAACTAAATCACTTCCTGTGTTCAACCCTGGATTAATGACGATATTCACAGCTTGAAGTGTTACTAAGTTCTGGAAGAAAACTGATCTCCATGTTCATCTGCTCCATCTAACTAAAGCATACACCACCATATGGCAGACCGTGGTCTGGACCCAGATCACTTCTAATTTAGAGACCAGTCCACTGGAACAGTATAGAGCTCCTGGGTCCAGATCAGGGTTCTGGTTTAACTCCATCAACCTTAAAGCCTGTGGTTTGTATCCATTCACTTCAGATTGAAGGACAAACCTCCTTAAATAGCCTGTTAGTTCTCGTGTCTTTTCTCACCTTGTGGTCCTGCAGCAGTCCTTCACGCCATGTCCTGTCTGCCAAAATCTGACCTCAGACCAGCTAGATAATTTTAGCCTGCTGACAGTCACATGACCCTGCTGAAAGCCTGGTGTCGTCACAGCTGACAGCAGAATGTGAGGAACCCTTCTTAAAGACCGGATCAGAAACCTGAACACGGACTCGGTTGTTGTGATATTTATTGAGTCTTCATCATGAGACAGCATCATTTCATGTTGCTAACACGCTAACACAAAGAAAAACAAACAGACCAAGAGTTTCTCTGTGGACATTTTACCCAGCAGCCACTGGGCGGCGAGGAGGAAGACCTCAGGTTCTTCATCGGAGTGTTTGGGCTCAGAAACCTTTGGGTTTCTGGCACCAGAATGCATTGCTGGGAACTGGACTGGGTCCACAATGAGCCAGAATCAACAACTGGTTCTACCAGGACCCCCGTTTGTGGGTCACCAAACAGACATGAGTAAGGACCAGGTGGACCTGAGTCCAGCTGATGGGACTGGAACTGTAGCCCATCATGGATGGGTCAGAACTGAACCAAACAAACACATATACACAAGGTCTCTGGTCCCAGTCTGGTTTCAGACCGGTCCCAGAATGGTTCCAGTCCGGTCCCAGTCTGGTTCCAGAATGATTGTGGTCCAGTCCCAGTATTGTTCCTGTCTGGTCCCAGAAAGGTTCTAGACCAGTCACAAAATGGTCCCAGTCCAGTCCTAGTCTGGTTCTAGAATAGTTCCAGTCCAGTCCCAGTCTGGTTCCAGGCTAGTTCCGGTCCAGACTCAGAATGGTTCCAGGCTAGTCCCAGTCTGGTTCCAGTCTGGTTCCAGACTGGGAGCTATAGATATAGGCAGTAGTTCCAGTCAGACAGGAAGTTGGTGATTTCTGGTGTAAAAACCTCCAGGTTTAGGTTGCTCTCATTGAGAATGGTCCCCCCCCCCACCTGCTCAACACCAATGTGGAAGTGACAGGGCAAATACAAAGGCCTCAAACAAAAACAAAGTAAAGATGGTGGAGGGAGGGGTTGGCAGGCGGGCGATGTGACATCTGCTCGCCCCCGGGGCTGATGGGTAGTAACAGTTTATTTCAGGTCCAGCACCATGCAGGCCGGGTTCTCCAGGTACTCCCTCCACAGGTTGGAGAAGCGACACATGGTGGCGCCATCGATAATGCGATGATCTGCCGACCAGCTGACCTTCATGATGTGTGCTGGAGTCACCTGACCACTGGCATCAAACCTGGGAAGAACCTGGAGACACAGGAAGCACAGGTTAAATCACCTGGAACGGGTGTGACTGGTCAACATCTGGCAGACCCACCTAGACCTGGGTCTCCTCCAGATGGGTAGGGTCTGATTATCCAGTCTTGCCTCTGCATTAGGGAAAACTACCTAGTGATGCTTCTCTCAGCTGAACTGGATGGTATTAAAACCACCTCCCTTCACTGACCAGTTCTTGTCAGCCAACATGAGATGGAGACATCCAGAGACCTCTGGTGTCTGGGATCCTTCATCATGGCTCCACTCCAGACCTGACTTCATCCTGGTCAGAGGTTGTGGTACATGGCTGTAGGAGAACCCCACCCCACCTGACCTCGGCCTTTCTAACCACTTCTCTGCACTGACTGAGGAACAGCTGATGCCTCAGAACCCCATCCTCCCATTTGACCATCATGGAAAATTGATGCCATCCATCTGGAGCCTGTAAGAAGCGTGGCCACCGTCCACGCTATTCTGGAGACACTTCCAGGTCTGCTGTGCTCCGTCCCGACCTCAGTCAGAGGAGTGATCATTCATGTTGGACTAAACCATGTCTCCTGACGTCAGTCTGTTGTCACATTACAGCATTTTACGCAGCTCTTTGACATCCAGAAGAGCATGGAACGTCTGTTTTTGTCTCTGGCCCGATTCCCACAGTTTGTCGTGGAGATGAAAGCTTCAGCCGTCTGCTCTCTCTGCACAGCTGGCCTCAGTCGGCCTGCAGGTCCCTCAGTATTGGCTATATCGACAACTTTAATCTGTTTTGGAAGCGTTTTTTCCTTTTTTTTTTTTTTCAGGCGAGATAGTGTTCACCCAAACCGACTTAGCTCATGCATGCTAACCGCTAACATCAGGTTATATATCGATGGTGGACTCCTCTTCACAGATGCGACTGTTTACATCCCAATCTCAAAAGGTGTTTACGACCCATCCATCTCCAAGTGGCTAAGACGACAAATGACCTGCACCATGTGCTTCAGTGTGCCCTGTTAAATGCCCGTTCCATTTCTAACAAACCCTTTACTTTAAATGAGCTGTTCATCAGGGAGAGCCTGGAGCTTTTCTCTTACTGAAACATGGCAACAAGATGGAAACTAATCTGTCCTCAGGTTGCTCTGTGTTTACCACACCACGCCCGTCACCCCGTGGTGGAGGTCTTCTTGCTGTGGTCTTTAAAGATAAACATGCCTGTAGACTGATTAACGGTGGCTGTTTCACTACTTTTGAATGTCAGGTCATCAAAGTAGGGTTACAAGAAGTATTTTACTGTGTTTTAATTTACCGACCTTCTGGTCCAGCTGGCCCTTTTCTCTCTGAATTTTTCTCATCGATTTAAATTTTCAGACGATCTGTTTCAGAAAAACATGAAGCCAACTTCAAACTCTGTTGATCTTCTCCTGATCTCGTTGCTTCTAAAACCTTTTGACCGAGTTGGCCCACACACTGTGGATTTTATTCATCTAAACCGGCTCTGTGCCCTCTGTTTTTAAACACGCTGTTATTGAACCCAACCCAGTCTGGACTCCTCTCAGCCAAATCATTACAGGCCCATTTCTTAACAGATGTTCAATACATCATAAGAAATGGACCATAATGCATTGCTCCCTGACAGCATGCTAACGCTAACGCTGACTGGTTGCTGATCATGCTCTAAACTCTGAGCTGCAGTGAAATGAGTCTCAACCCATCGATGCTGCAGCTGACGCTCCTCGTGTCAGTGACACGTTTCACTGTAGACGCGTAACGTGTCTCTGCTTCTCTTGATGTTTAACTCACCTGGATTTTTCCCAGCGCTCCGATGGCGACCTCTGGTGGAAGAATGACTGGTTTAGCGTACGTCCCTCCGATCTGGTTCCAACCACAACAGAATTCTGTTAGTTTGAGCGGATTTGGTTATGTGGCAGAAAGGATCCTGGTACAATGGTTCTGCTGGACTCACTGATCCAATGTTGGACAGCGTGAACGTCCCCCCGCTCAGCTCGGTGGTACCCAGCTGACCTGAAGTTCCCAGTGCCTGCAGACGGTTCAGCTCCTGGGCGATCTCAAACACGCTGAGCAGCTGGACGTTCTTCACGTTGGGAACCAGCAGACCTTGACTGGTGTCCATGGCCAACCCGATGTTGTGAGACGCCTGCAGAACAATCAACCAGAGCCATCAGAACCAGCCAGCCTCTTGTTCAGAAGAAGTGACCACCTGAGGATTTACCTTGTAGGTGATGTTCTGACAGCCTTCGTCCACCGAGGCATTCAGGATCGGGAACTGAAGGAGACCTAAAGAGGCAGCCTGAGCCAATGACAGCACAGCATTAACTCTAAACCAATCAGCATTGAGCTCTGTGTAGCGTAACCTTCGACCTGATTCACTCCACATATGAACTGTTTCAGAAATGTCCCAAGTCGTGATTCAAGCTGCTGTTTGAAAACAGTGTTTTCCTGAACAGCTGACTCTGGTCCCGGCTTTCAGGAAGACTCAAACAGCTGGACTCTGATCAAAGAGGAGTTCAGAACCCTTCTCAGCACATTACCTCCTTCTCTCCATCTCTGAATTAGGCTTTAGATGTCGAATTCTTTTTAATAAACTCTTATTTCTTCGAGATCTTCACCGTCTTCCACTTATCTAGGTCCAGGTCTTGGGGGCAGCATCCCCAGTAAGGAAGCCCAGACCATCCTGTCCCTTAGCCACCTCCAGCAGCTCCTCCACTAGGAGCCCAAGGTGTTTCCATTAAAAAAAAAAATCTCTCTAGAGGGTTCTGGGTTGCACCAGGGGCCTCATGCCTGAAACACCTCCCCAGGGAGGCGTCCAGGAGGTCTCCTGACCAGATGAACCTCCTCAGCTGGCTCCTCTCCACGTGGAGGACCAGAGGTTCATCTCAGAGTCCTTCCTGGAGGTCTAAACTTCCCCCGTATCTCTAAGGCTGAGTCTGGCCATCCATGATATGGTTCCTGGGTTGTTACCCAGAGCTGATAACCAGGTGAGGACTAGAACGTAGATCTATGGTAAATAGAGCTTCTATTTCTGGCTCAGTTCCTTCTTCACCACCACAGACTGGTTCAGTATTCACCACTGCCCTGGTCCTCCTGTAGATCTCCCTCACTGCTTCACTAGTGAACAAGACAAGAAGATGCCTCCACCTGAGGTAGGACCTCTACTCTGACCCATCCACCCTTCACCGGTCAAGAACCATGGTCTCAAATCTGGAGGTGCTGATCTTCATTCCAGCTGAGAACCTCAACCTTAAAAAATAACGGGAGTCCACTTAAGAAGCAGCACTGACTGACCATTGTTTCACAGCTGTTGTTCAAATGGAATAGACAACAGGTGGAAATGATGGGCAATTAGTAAGACATCCCCAATAAAGGAGTGGTGACCACAGAGCAGCGTTCACTCTAGGTAGCATGAGACTGAGTCTACAACCCACACAAGAGGCTCAGGTAGTGCAGCTCATCCAGGACAGCACATCAGTGTGAGCTGTGTCAGTCAGCGTAGTGTCCAGAGCAGGGAGGAGCTACCAGGAGACGGGCCAGGACATCAGGAGACGTGGAGGAGGTCGTAGGAGGTCAACAACCCACAGCAGGACCACTACCTCCACCTCTGTGCAAGGAGGAACAGGAGGAGCACTGCCAGAGCCCTGTGACTCCATGAGGGCCCCATGTGGGGGTTCTGCTCACAGCCCAGCACCATGCAGCATGTTTGGTTTTTGCCAGAGAACACCAAAGATTGGCTAATTCGCCACTGGTGCCCTGTGCTCTTGCAGGCAGCAGAACGTTCTCCACGGCGTCTCCAGACTCTGTCACATGTGTGAACCTGCTTTCATCTCGTAATCATGGTCTGCTAAGGAGAAGGTTCCTTCCCCTGACTGAGTCTGAGTCTAAGTGACTCCAGCTGAGTCACTGGAGCCTCCGCTGCCCTGGAGCCATGCACCATCTGACCACCACCAGTAGGCAAGGTGGGTGAAGTGTCTCCAAGGACACAGAGACAAAGTAACCCAGCTGGGATAGAACTGGTGACCCTCCGGTGGCCAGACTCTACCTACTGAGCTCCACAGTCCATCAAACGAGGGATTCTTTTCTAGGTGTAGCGTTATGCTATATGTTTTATCTCTAAACCAATCAGCGGTGAGCTCTGATCAGCAGCAGCTGTTGGTGGTCTGACCTTGATGAAGAAAGGCATGTAGCTAAGCTTGACCCCTCGACCCTCTGACACCGGTCTGAGTTCTGATCTCAGCGCCACCAGGCGGCTCAGGTCCACCTCGTCGCAGTAACCAAAGTGAGGAATCTTCAGCGCTGCCGCCATGGTCTTCACCATGGCTTTGTGGAAACCTATGGACACAAGAAGAAATCACATGAACCTTCAGAAACATCTGACCACCGCTTGGTTCTGATCCGATGGAAACACTCGCCTCTGATTGGCTCCGTCACATCTTTTCCAGTGAAGACAGGTTTAGGCGTTACAGGTGGAGGGATGACGGCTGTCGGGATGCTCGTAGGCCTGGAGGCAGCAGCAGAGACGGAGGGGGTGGGGACTGGAACCTGGATCTCCTGGAAGGGAGGAGTTGGAGGGAGGATGGCTCCAGTCTGCTTGGCCAGGAAATTCAGGATGTCCTCCTTGAGGATCCGTCCATCCTTCCCAGTTCCCACCACCTCACTGAGCTTTATCTAAGAGGAATCACCAGTAAAAGCTCTTACTACTACTGGGAACACTGGGATGAGACCTACAAAGG
>SSNR01000280.1:624964-638957 GCA_006937965.1 Callopanchax toddi
GGTGTCTGTTGGTGTGTAGTTTAGGGGGGTAGCTCGGAGCGGTACGACGTACCGGTACCACGGACCGGTACCACGGACCGGTACCACGGACCGGTACCACGGACCGGTACCACGGACCGGTACCACGGACCGGTACCACGGACCGGTACCACGGACCTGGTACCACGGACCGGTACCACGGACCGGTACCACAGACCGGTACCACAGACCGGTACCACAGACCGGACCACAGACTGGTACCACAGACTGGAGACTGGTACCACAGACCGGTACCACAGACCGGTACCACGGACCGGTACCACGGACCGGTACCACGGACCGGTACCACGGACCGGTACCACGGACCGGACCGGTACCACAGACTGGTACCACAGACTGGTATCACAGACTGGTACCACGGACCGGATCGGTACCACAGACTGGTACCACAGACTGGTACCACAGACCGGTACCACAGACTGGTATCACAGACTGGTACCACGGACCGGACCGGTACCACGGACCGGACCGGTACCACAGACCGGTACCACAGACTGGTACCATGGACCGGACCGGTACCACGGACCGGTACCACGGACCGGACCGGTACCACAGACTGGTACCACAGACCGGTACCACAGACTGGTATCACAGACTGGTACCACGGACCGGACCGGTACCACGGACCGGACCGGTACCACAGACTGGTACCACAGACTGGTACCACAGACCGGTACCACAGACTGGTACCACAGACTGGTACCACGGACCGGACCGGTACCACGGACCGGACCGGTACCACAGACTGGTACCACAGACCGGTACCACAGACTGGTATCACAGACTGGTACCACGGACCGGACCGGTACCACGGACCGGTACCACAGACTGGTACCACAGACCTGGTACCACAGACCGGTACCACAGACCTGTATCATGGACCGGTACCACAGACCTGTATCATGGACCAGTACCACAGACCAGTACCACAGACCTGTATCACGGACCGGTATCATGGACCGGTACCACAGACCTGTATCATGGACCGGTACCACAGACCTGCATCATGGACCGGTACCACAGACCTGCATCATGGACCGGTACCACAGACCTGTATCATGGACCAGTACCACAGACCAGTACCACAGACCTGTATCATGGATCAGTACCACAGACCAGTACCACAGACCTGTATCACAGACCTGTATCATGGACCTGTACCACAGACCTGTATCACAGACCTGTATCATGGACCTGTACCACAGACCTGTATCACAGACCTGTATCATGGACCTGTACCACAGACCTGTATCACAGACCTATATCATGGACCAGTACCACAGACCTGTATCACAGACCTATATCATGGACCAGTACCACAGACCTGTACCACAGACCTGTATCACAGACCTGTATCATAGACCAGTACCACAGACCTGTATCACAGACCTGCATCATAGACCTGTACCACAGACCTGTACCACAGACCTGTATCATGGACTGGTACCAAGACCTGCTGAGTCCTGACACAGACCTGTACCACAGACCTGTATCACAGACCTGTATCATGGACCTGTACCACAGACCTGTATCACAGACCTGTATCATAGACCAGTACCACAGACCTGTATCACAGACCTGCATCATAGACCTGTACCACAGACCTGTATCATGGACCGGTCCCAAGACCTGCTGAGTCCTGACACAGACCTGTACCACAGACCTGTATCATGGACCGGTCCCAAGACCTGCTGAGTCCTGACACAGACCTGTACCACAGACCTGTACCACAGACCTGTATCATGGACCGGTCCCAAGACCTGCTGAGTCCTGACACAGACCTGTACCACAGACCTGTATCACAGACCTGTATCATGGACCAGTACCACAGACCTGTATCACAGACCTGCATCATAGACCTGTATCACAGACCTGTATCATGGACCGGTCCCAAGACCTGCTGAGTCCTGACACAGACCTGCATCATAGACCTGTATCATAGACCTGTATCATAGACCAGTACCATTTGCAATGATAACAAGATAAAGGCCCCGCCCACTCCATGGTAACCAGGAAGTCTGTGATCTTCTCTCTGTGATCATAATGCTGTGCTTGGTTCGTCTGGTCACGTGACCCGTCGCGTTAACAGGTGAGATCAGGTGATCTGGACCTGTTCCAGCTGACACGCAGAACCGAACTGAACCCAAAAGTTAGGTTAACCTTCTGTTAGCATCAATTAGCACCAGGTGCTCAAGAGTTTTACTGCGCGTTAGTGACGTCACATTAGCGTCAGCTGCAAGCGGCAGCGCGCTGAGACGCGGAGAGGTTCGGTTCGGTTCGGTTACCGGATGATTTAATGACTGTCCTCACCAGAAGGCTGAAAACTCTGAAGGATCTTCTGCTAGCCGCTAACATCTTCCTCCGCTCAGCACGCCCCGGTCTGCAGCCAATCAGCGCTCAGAGAACTCTTCTTCTCCTGTCACAGTGGCAGCTGTACCGCTGGGTGGAGGTCATCCTGCCCCCAGCGGTCACCAGGAACACTACAACTCCTGTGATCACTTCCAAAGTTCTAAATCATATTTAGTCAGTAAAACTTTATTTACAGAGCGCCTCTCAAGATATGAGAACATAGTCAGAGATCTACAGATCTACAGAGTCAGGATCAATGAGTAAAAATAAAAACAGGACACAAATAAAAACACAAAGACTGATGAGTCAGTCCACTGAATCCACAGGCCTCAGTGAGGTTATATATACGGTCAGCTCAGGGGTCTAGGTCCAGGTTTGAGTCCAGGTACACCTCTAGGTCCAGGTTCAGGTGTGGGACCTGGTCCAGATTAGGGTCTAGGTCAAGGTCCAGCTCTAGGTCCAAGCCAGGGTGAATCAGTAGGTCCAAGTCCAGGTCAGTAAGTAGAGTTTATTTTTGTAGAGTCTTTCTAGATTTAAATCACCAAGTTCTTCACAACAAGCGAGACAGACACACAGAAAACTAATAACAGAAATATAAACCGTTAAAGAGACTCCAGAGTCAGGAACTGATCTATAGAGTCAGGATCTGATCTACAGAGTCAGAAACTGATCTATAGAGTCGGGATCTGATCTATAGAGTCAGGAACTGATCTATAGAGTCAGAAACTGATCTACAGAGTCAGGATCTGATCTACAGAGTCAGGATCTGATCTACAGAGTCAGGAACGGATCTACAGAGTCAGGATCTGATCTACAGAGTCAGGATCTGATCTACAGAGTCAGGATCTGATCTACAGAGTCAGGAACGGATCTACAGAGTCAGGAACGGATCTACAGAGTCAGGAACGGATCTACAGAGTCAGGAACGGATCTACAGAGTCAGGATCTGATCTACAGAGTCAGGATCTGATCTACAGAGTCAGGATCTGATCTATAGAGTCAGGAACGGATCTACAGAGTCAGGAACGGATCTACAGAGTCAGGAACTGATCTACAGAGTCAGGAACGGATCTACAGAGTCAGGATCTGATCTACAGAGTCAGGATCTGATCTATAGAGTCAGGATCTGATCTATAGAGTCAGGATCTGATCTATAGAGTCAGGATCTGATCTACAGAGTCAGGATCTGATCTATAGAGTCAGGATCTGATCTACAGAGTCAGGATCTGATCTATAGAGTCAGGATCTGATCTATAGAGTCAGGATCTGATCTATAGAGTCAGGATCTGATCTACAGTGTCAGGATCTGATCTACAGAGTCAGGATCTGATCTACAGAGTCAGGATCTGATCTATAGAGTCAGGATCTGATCTACAGTGTCAGGATCTGATCTACAGAGTCAGGATCTGATCTACAGAGTCAGGATCTGATCTATAGAGAGCAGCAGAGTCACACAAAGCTTGGGCTTCAACTACCAGGTTCTGCAAAGCAAAGCACTAGCCAAACCACACTGACCTCTGATTGATCTTTGATGTATCTATAATTGATCACTAATTGATCTCTAAATCTATGATTGATCTGTAATTGATTTCTGATTCTGGGTCAGTGACATCAATATGTTCTTTAACAGGTTTGACTCCAACACCAGTCCCTCTGCTCCCCCCCACCATCACTCCACTCCATATCAACCCCCCCCCCCCCACACACACACACACACACCTCCCACCTCCCAGGTCCTGTTGACACCAACACCATCCCTCGACCATCTCCACTGGCCCCTTCCGTCTCTTCCTACCCCAACACGCCACACCTCTCACCATCCTCCATCTATTCCCCACAGCAACACCACCCCTCCTTCTCCCCATTCTCCTTCACATCTGGCGAGGCGAGGAGACAAATTAAGATCAGGAAAGCAGCAGGACCCGACTGTATCAGCCCCAGACTGGTCAGACTCCAGCTGACCAGCTTTGTGAAGTGGTCACTTCTCAGTCTGGAGAAGGTCCCCACCCTCTGGAAGACCTCCTGTGTGGTTCCAGTTCCAAAGACAGCACACACCAGGGAGCTGGACCACTACAAACCAGTGGCCTTGACCTCCTACCTGATGGAGACCATGGAGAGACTCATCCTCACCCACCTTCAGTCTGTAGTGAGCCCAGAGATGGACCCACTACAGCTTGCTTATGGTCAAGCATGGAGGTGGAGGACACTGTCATCTATCTACTGCACCGACCACTGACTGATCTGGAGACACCTAAAAGTGCTGTGAGTGTTTTTTGACTTCTCATGCGCTTTAACACCATTCAGCATCTCTACTGCAGGAGAAGCTGAGAGCAGCAGGAGTGGATGGACACCTGACTGATGGACCAGGGACTACTTCACCAACAGGCCTCAGTGCGTCAGGTTGTGTAAATGCATGTCTGAGGTGGTCGTCTGCAGCACTGGAGCTCCACAGGGAACGGTTCTGTCACCATTTCTCTTCAGCCTCTACACTTTAGACTTCATGTCACCTCCAGAAGTTCTCTGATGACTCAGCCATTGTTGGCTGTGTTTCTGAAGGGAACCATCTGGAATATCAGTCATCAGGAACTTTGTGGGCTGGTGTGAGACTGATCTGTGCTGAAACACCAGTCAGACAAAGGAGATGGTGACTGAGTTTCAGAGAAACACATCACCTCCACACCGGTGAACATTCAGGGTTTGGAAATTGAAGTTGTGGATACCTTAAGTACCTGGGTGTCACTTCAACAATAAACTGAAGTAGTCCCACAGCACAGGCGCTCAAAGAAGGGCCACCTCCTCCACCTCCTGAGGCTATGGTCCTTCAGAGTGAGCACCCATCTGCTAAAACGTTTTACCACTCTGTTGGTTCTACTGTCCACCGCTGTGGTCTGCTGGGGAGCAGGGACAGGAAGAACCTGAACAGCTGGTTAGGAGAGCTGCTCGGCCCGTGGCTGCTGCTGTGGAGGAGGTGGTGATAGAAGGATGTTGGTCGAGGCCGGATGTAGGCATGGGCAAGGGGGGGCATTGCATGGGGGGCATTGCCCCCCCCCCAAATTCCATGACTGACCCCCCAAAGGCGACTGCATGCAGAAATAACACATTTCAAAAATATTTCAGTGAAAAATGGTCAGAGTGAGCGCTCTCTTCTGTTTGTCCTCATTCAAAGTAGCTATGAATGACACAGAAAGAAAGAGAAACAAAAAACCCAAAAAAGGAAGAAAAACAGCAAAGAACAAAAAACACAAAAAAGAACAAAAAAGAACAAAAAACACAAAAAGAACACCAAAAAAGAACAAAAAACACACAAAAAAAACCAAAAAACACAAAAAGAACAAAAAACACAAAAAAGAACAAAAAACACAAAAAAGAACAAAAAACACAAAAAAGAACAAAAAACACAAAGAACAAAAAACAAAAACAAAAAACACAAAAAACAAACAAAGAACAAAAAGAACAAAAAACACAAAAAAAGAACAAAAAACAAACAAAAAAGAACAAAAACAAACAAAAAAAGAACAAAAAACAAACAAAAAAGAACAAAAAACACAAAAAGAACAAAAAACACAAAAAAGAACAAAAAACACAAAAAAGAACAAAAAACACAAAAAAGAACAAAAACAAACAAAAAAGAACAAAAAACAAACAAAAAAAGAACAAAAACCACAAAAAAGAACAAAAACCACAAAAAGAACAAAAAACTAACAAAAAAGAACAAAAAACAAACAAAAAAAGAACAAAAAACAAACAAAAAAAGAACAAAAAACAAACACAAAAAGAACAAAAAACAAACACAAAAAGAACAAAAAACAAACACAAAAAGAACAAAAAACAAACACAAAAAGAACAAAAAACAAACACAAAAAAGAACAAAAACACAAAAAAGAACAAAAACACAAAAAAGAACAAAAACACAAAAAAGAACAAAAACCAAACAAAAAAAGAACAAAAACCAAACAAAAAAAGAACAAAAACCAAACAAAAAAAGAACAAAAAACAAACACAAAAAGAACAAAAAACAAACACAAAAAGAACAAAAAACAAACACAAAAAGAACAAAAAACAAACACAAAAAGAACAAAAAACACAAAAAGAACAAAAAACAAACAAAACCAAACCAAACCTAACCAGATGAGGTCAGCCTCAACAGGGCATCAGCCAGTGTCCTACTTGTTCCGTCCCAAGCCCGGGTAAATGCAGAGGGTAGGGATCAAATATGAACATAAATCTATGGATAGAGGAACTGATATGATGATGGTGTAGTTTTTGATGCATTTAAGGGATTGGGGGGATGTGATGACCAAAATATTCTTAGCATGTCCAGACTCGCCCCCCCTGATATTCTACCTGCCCCCCTTAGTGGGGCTGGCTAGATTCGGCCCTGGTGTTGGTGAAGCTGACCTCCGTCCTGGACAGCTCCTCTCACCTGCTGCACCTGCCAGTGGAGGCTCTGAGCTTCAGAGGCAGATTGAAACATCTTCCATGTAAAACAGAGATCATTTATTCCCACGGCTGTAAGGATGAACAACTCTACTGTTTAGTTTCTTTAACCTGTAGGCGGCGCTGTCTGATGGACATATCATTTGTATTTCATCCTCTTATATTGTCTTCCTGTCATTTACTTGCCTTTAATTCTCTATGCTGTCTGTGACAAGTGAATTTTCCCACTGGAATCAAAAAAGTAAACCAATTGATCTCTGATGGATCAGTAATTGATTACTGATTGATTGATCAGTGATGGATCAGTAATTGATTACTGATTGATCAGTGATGGATCAGTAATTGATTACTGATTGATAGATCAGTGATGGATCAGTAATTGATTACTGATTGATAGATCAGTGATGGATCAGTAATTGATTACTGATTGATAGATCAGTGATGGATCAGTAATTGATTACTGATTGATAGATCAGTGATGGATCATTAATTGATTACTGATGGATAGATCTCTGATGGATCAGTAATTGATTACTGATGGATAGATCTCTGATGGATCAGTAATTGATTACTGATTGATAGATCTCTGATGGATCTCTATGGTGTTTAATGTTGCTATTTTAGTTGTAGTTTTCTCTGATTGGTTGAAATTGTGCGTAACTGCTGGTCATAAGAGCGTGCGTGTTCCGATCCAGCTATGAGTCGGAGCGCGCGGCACCGAGCTGTCCTCTGATTGGCTGCAAACTCCCCTCATTCAGCAGCTTCTCCTGTCGTCGCATCAGCGCGTCCGCGTGAAGCCGCGGTAACGGATTCGGTTCTGCTGAGGTGGAGCTGCTGGTTCGGGTCCGGTTCCGCTGAACCTGCTTTGATCTGGAACGAGCCGCCGCCATAAAGAGCACAGAGCGCGCGCGCACAGAACCGCCCAGCAGAGGTGAGACATGCTCATGCACACGCACACGCACACGGATCTGGATACAGTCGATCACACCCGAACCAGAACCAAAACGGTCCTGTAATCTGATTGGCTGCTTTTCATGGCACAGGCTTCACATGCATGTGGCGCGTGTGCGTGTGTGTGACGTCACAGCATCGAACAGAACCTCCGATCTTAACCTGATCAGGTGGAGAATCTCGGTCCTGATGGGACCAGATCGATAGGTCCAGACCTGATGGGACCAGACCGGTCCAGGTCGGACCAGACCAGTCCAGGTCCAGTAGTCCTAATGGAACCAGACTGGTCCAGGTCGGACCAGACCAGTCCAGGTCCAGTAGTCTTGATGGGACCAGACCAGTCAAGGTCCAACCCTAATGGAACCAGACCGGTCCAGACCTGATGGGACCAGACTGGTCCAGGTCCAGTAGAACAGTTTTGGGTTTAGGGCCAAGTTGAGTCCAGTTGTATCCAGGCCTATTTAGTTCAGTTCAGTTTCTCTGTAAAGCTCCAGGTCACATCAGGTCATCTCAAAGCAACAGATCCTTCAGATCCAGATTCAGGACAACTGATTACAGTAAATGTGATTCAGCTGTAATAAAGTTTGATTTGTTATAAAATGATAATTAGTCAGATTATAAAGAAACCCGCTGATTGGACAGAAGTGTTACTTTTGTGAAACCCCCTATTCTGAGCAGCACAGTGGGAGGGCGACAGTGGGAAGGAAAACTCCTTTTGAACAGGAAGAAACCTGCAGCTGAACCAGAACCAGGATGGAGGCACTGGTGTCTGAGAGGACAGGAATGAGACAAACACAGAACTCTGGCAGCATCTGGATGGAGCTGCTGGAGGCTCCAAGAGAACGTTTAGAACATCCTGATCACAGAGGACTACAGGAATCAGGTCTGGAAGTAATGGATGATGAACCAGGTTCTCTGATTACTTTGGGTCAGGATGGTTCTGATTCTAGTCAAATTACCCAGGTGAAGGAAGCAGTCCTAGTAACATGTTTAATCTGAGAGTTAAAGGACAGATCCTGGTCCAAAATAACATCAAGGATCCTTCCATCAGTACTAGAGGACAGGTTAATCCAGTACACTGGGCCAGTATAGACACCAGTCCACTGGACCAGTATCAGTCCACTGGACTAATATAGACATGAGTCTAATGGACTAGGCTTCTGGTATCAGGTTAGTGTCTGGTTTCCAGTGTCTGGTTTCTGGTGTAGGTTTCTGGTGTAGGTTTTTGGTGTAGGTTTCTGGTGTAGGTTTCTGGTGTAGGTTTTTGGTGTAGGTTTCTGGTGTAGGTTTCTGGTGTAGGTTTTTGGTGTCTGGTTTCTGGTGTAGGTTTCTGGTGTAGGTTTCTGGTTTAGGTTTTTGGTGTAGGTTTCTGGTGTAGGTTTCTGGTGTACGTTTTTGGTGTAGGTTTCTGGTGTAGGTTTCTGGTGTAGGTTTTTGGTTTCTGGTTTCTGGTGTAGGTTTTTGGTGTAGGTTTTTGGTGTCTTGTTTCTGGTGTAGGTTTTTGGTGTCTGGTTTCTGGTGTAGGTTTTTGGTGTCTGGTTTCTGGTGTAGGTTTTTGGTGTCTGGTTTTTGGTGTAGGTTTTTGGTGTCTGGTTTCTGGTGTAGGTTTTTGGTGTCTGGTTTCTGGTGTAGGTTTTTGGTGTAGGTTTTTGGTTTGGTTTTTGGTGTAGGTTTTTGGTGTTGGGTTTTTGGTGTTTGTTTTTGGTGTAGGTTTCTGGTGTAGGTTTTTGGTGTAGGTTTCTGGTGTAGGTTTCTGGTGTAGGGTTTTGGCGTAGGTTTTTGGTGTAGGGTTCTGGTGTTGGTTTCTGGTGTAGGTTTTTGGTGTCTGGTATCTGGTGTAGGTTTTTGGCGTCTGGTTTCTGGTGTAGGTTTTTGGTGTAGGTTTCTGGTGTAGGTTTTTGGTGTAGGTTTCTGGTGTAGGTTTCTGGGGTAGGTTTTTGGTGTAGGTTTCTGGTGGAGGTTTTTGGTGTAGGTTTGTGGTGGAGGATTCTGGTGTAGGTTTCTGGTGTAGGTGTTTGGTGTCTGGTTTCTGGTGTAGGTTTTTGGTGTCTGGTTTCGGGTGTAGGTTTTTGGTGTAGGTTTCTGGTGTAGGTTTCTGGTGTAGGTTTCTGGTGTAGGTTTTTGGTGTAGGGTTCTGGGGTAGGGTTTTGGTGTCTGGTGTTTGGTGTTTGGTTTTTGGTGTCTGGTTTTTGGTGTAGGTTTTTGGTGTAGGTTTCTGGTGTCTGGTTTTTGGTGGCTGGTTTTTGGTGTCTGGTATCTGGTGTAGGTTTTTGGTGTTTTGGTTTCAGGTGTCTGGTTTCTGGTGTAGGTTTTTGGTGTCTGGTTTCTGGTGTAGGTTTTTGGTGTAGGTTTCTGGTGTAGGTGTTTGGTGTAGGTTTTTGGTGTAGGTTTTTGGTGTCTGGTGTCTGGTGTAGGTTTTTGGTGTCTGGTTTTTGGTGTCTGTTTTCTGGTGTAGGTTTTTGGTGTCTGGTTTCTGGTGTAGGTTTTTGGTGTAGGTTTCTGGTGTAGGTTTCTGGTGTAGGTTTCTGGTGTAGGGTTTTTGGTTTGGTTTTTGGTGTAGGTTTTTGGTGTTTCGTTTTTGGTGTCTAGTTTTTGGTGTCTGGCGACCTGTCCAGGGTGTCCCCTGCCTCTCGCCCCTTGACCGCTGGAGATGGGCACCAGCTGCCCCGCGACCCTCTGTGGAGGATTAAGTGGCTACAGAAGATGGATGGATGGATGGATGGATGGATGGATGGATGGTTTTTGGTGTAGGTTTTTGGTGTTTGGTTTTTGGTGTAGGTTTTTGGTGTTTTGGTTTCAGGTGTCTGGTTTCTGGTGTCTGGTTTCTGGTGTAGGTTTTTGGTGTAGGTTTCTGGTGTAGGTTTTTGGTGTAGGTTTCTGGTGTAGGTTTCTGGTGTAGGTTTTTGGTGTAGGTTTTTGGTGTAGGTTTCTGGTGTAGGTTTTTGGTGTAGGTTTCTGGTGTAGGTTTCTGGTGTAGGTTTTTGGTGTAGGTTTCTGGTGTCTGGTTTCTGGTGTAGGTTTTTGTGGTAGGTTTCTGGTGTAGGTTTTTGGTGTAGGTTTGTGGTGTAGGATTCTGGTGTAGGTTTCTGGTGTAGGTTTTTGGTGTCTGGTTTCTGGTGTAGGTTTTTGGTGTCTGGTTTCTGGTGTAGGTTTCTGGTGTAGGTTTTTGGTGTCTGGTTTCTGGTGTAGGTTTTTGGGGTAGGTTTTAGGGTCTGTTTTTTGGTGTCTGGTTTCTGGTGTAGGTTTTTGGTGTAGGTTTTTGGTGTAGGTTTTTGGTGTAGGTTTTTGGTGTAGGTTTTAGTGTCTGGTTTTTGGTGTCTGGTTTCTGGTGTAGGTTTTTGGTGTAGGTTTCTGGTGTAGGTTTTTGGTGTAGGTTTCTGGTGTAGGTTTCTGGTGTAGGGTTTTGGTGTAGGTTTTTGGTGTAGGTTTCTGGTGTAGGTTTTTGGTGTCTGGTTTCTGGTGTAGGTTTTTGGTGTCTGGTTTCTGGTGTCTGGTTTTTGGTGTAGGTTTTTGGTTTCTGGTTTCTGGTGTAGGTTTCTGGTGTAGGTTTTTGGTGGCTGGTTTCTGGTGTAGGTTTTTGGTGTTGGTTTTTGGTGTTTGGTTTCTGGTGTAGGTTTTTGGCGTCTGGTTTCTTGTGTAGGTTTTTGGTGTCTGGTTTCTGGTGTAGGTTTTTGGTTTCTGGTATCTGGTGTAGGTTTCTGGTGTCTGGTTTTTGGTGTAGGTTTTTGGTGTAAGTTTTTGGTGTCTGGTTTTTGGTGTCTGGTTTCTGGTGTAGGTTTTTGGTGTCTGGTTTTTGGTGTCTGGTTTCTGGTGTAGGTTTTTGGTGTCTGGTTTCTGGTGTAGGTTTTTGGTGTCTGGTTTCTGGTGTAGGTTTTTGGTGTCTGGTTTCTGGTGTAGGTTTTTGGTGTAGGTTTTTGGTGTCTGGTTTCTGGTGTAGGTTTTTGGTGTCTGGTATCTGGTGTAGGTTTTTGGTGTCAGGTTTTTGGTTTGGTTTTTGGTGTAGGTTTTTGGTGTTTCGTTTTTGGTGTCTAGTTTTTGGTGTCTGGCGACCTGTCCAGGGTGTCCCCTGCCTCTCGCCCCTTGACCGCTGGAGATGGGCACCAGCTGCCCCGCGACCCTCTGTGGAGGATTAAGTGGCTACAGAAGATGGATGGATGGATGGATGGATGGATGGATGGATGGTTTTTGGTGTAGGTTTTTGGTGTTTGGTTTTTGGTGTAGGTTTTTGGTGTAGGTTTTTGGTGTAGGTTTCTGGTGTAGGTTTCTGGTGTAGGTTTCTGGTGTAGGTTTTTGGTGTAGGGTTCTGGTGTTTGGTTTTTGGTGTAGGTTTTTGGTGTCTGGTTTCTGGTGTAGGTTTTTGGTGTCTGGTTTCTGGTGTAGGTTTTTGGTGTCTGGTTTCTGGTGTAGGTTTTTGGTGTAGGTTTTTGGTGTCTGGTTTCTGGTGTAGGTTTTTGGTGTCTGGTATCTGGTGTAGGTTTTTGGTGTAGGTTTTTGGTGTCAGGTTTTTGGTTTGGTTTTTTTTGTAGGTTTTTGGTGTTTCGTTTTTGGTGTCTAGTTTTTGGTGTCTGGCGACCTGTCCAGGGTGTCCCCTGCCTCTCGCCCCTTGACCGCTGGAGATAGGCACCAGCTGCCCCGCGACCCTCTGTGGAGGATTAAGTGGCTACAGAAGATGGATGGATGGATGGTTTTTGGTGTAGGTTTTTGGTGTTTGGTTTTTGGTGTAGGTTTTTGGTGTTTTGGTTTCAGGTGTCTGGTTTCTGGTGTCTGGTTTCTGGTGTAGGTTTTTGGTGTAGGTTTCTGGTGTAGGTTTTTGGTGTAGGTTTCTGGTGTAGGTTTCTGGTGTAGGTTTTTGGTGTAGGTTTTTGGTGTAGGTTTCTGGTGTAGGTTTTTGGTGTAGGTTTCTGGTGTAGGTTTCTGGTGTAGGTTTTTGGTGTCTGGTTTTTGGTGTCGGGTTTCTGGTGTAGGTTTTTGGTGTCTGGTTTCTGGTGTAGGTTTTTGGTGTAGGTTTCTGGTGTAGGTTTTTGGTGTCTGGTTTCTGGTGTCTGGTTTCTGGTGTAGGTTTTTGGTGTCTGGTTTCTGGTGTAGGTTTTTGGTGTAGGTTTTTGGTGTCTGGTATCTGGTGTAGGTTTTTGGTGTCTGGTATCTGGTGTAGGTTTTTGGCGTCTGGTTTCTGGTGTAGGTTTTTGGTGTCTGGTTTCTGGTGTAGGTTTTTGGTGTCTGGTTTCTGGTGTAGGTTTCTGGTGTAGGTTTCTGGTGTAGGTTTCTGGTGTAGGTTTCTGGTGTAGGTTTTTGGTGTCTGGTTTCTGGTGTAAGTTTTTGGTGTCTGGTTTTTGGTGTCTGGTTTCTGGTGTAGGTTTTTGGTGTCTGGTTTTTGGTGTCTGGTTTTTGGTGGCTGGTTTTTGGTGTCTGGTATCTGGTGTAGGTTTTTGGTTTTGGTTTCTGGTGTTGGTTTCTGGTGTAGGTTTTTGGTGTTGGTTTCTGGTGTAGGTTTTTGGTGTCTGGTTTCTGGTGTAGGTTTTTGGTGTCTGGTTTCTGGTGTAGGTTTTTGGTGTCTGGTTTCTGGTGTAGGTTTTTGGTGTCTGGTTTCTGGTGTAGGTTTCTGGTGTAGGTTTTTGGTGTCTGGTTTCTGGTGTAGGTTTTTGGTTTCTGGTATCTGGTGTAGGTTTCTGGTGTCTGGTTTTTGGTGTAGGTTTTTGGTGTCTGGTTTCTGGTTTTTGGTGTCTGGTTTTTGGTGTAGGTTTTTGGTGTTTGGTTTTTGGTGTCTGGTTTTTGGTGTAGGTTTTTGGTGTAAGTTTCTGGTGTTTGGTTTTTGGTGTCTGGTTTTTGGTGTAGGTTTTTGGTGTAGGTTTCTGGTGTAGGTTTTTGGTGTAGGTTTCTGGTGTAGGCTTTTGCTGTAGGTTTGTGGTGTAGGATTCTGGTGTAGGTTTCTGGTGTAGGTTTTTGGTGTCTGGTTTCTGGTGTAGGTTTTTGGTGTAGGTTTTAGTGTCTGTTTTTTGGTGTCTGGTTTCTGGTGTAGGTTTTTGGTGTAGGTTTCTGGTGTAGGTTTTTGGTGTCAGGTTTCTGGTGTAGGTTTCTGGTGTAGGTTTCTGGTGTAGGTTTTTGGTGTAGGTTTCTGGTGTCTGGTTTCTGGTGTAGGTTTTTGTGGTAGGTTTCTGGTGTAGGTTTTTGGTGTAGGTTTGTGGTGTAGGATTCTGGTGTAGGTTTCTGGTGTAGGTTT